>SNQN01004684.1:19203-49880 GCA_008642245.1 Bassia scoparia | reverse complement strand
GATTCAATTCTTTTTGTCAAATTTTATTCAAATACATAAGAGATAATAGATTTGTCAATCATATGATCAACAAAGGAAAAAGAAAAGTTTTATCAATAGCAAAAAAACTTAAATCCAAATATTTTAGAACAATTAGTACTCACCTTATTTAATTATACTCATAAATAATCAACGATATACAATAACATACTACTTGGATATAAAATTTCAAAAATTGACAATTAAATCACTTATTCTCTAAATTTAATTTAAAAAGTGCTAGTTATTTTTTTGTTCCGGAAAATGTATTTTTTGAATCTACATTAAAAACAACTTAGACTAATTTGTAATACGTTATTTATTAACATTAAAATTCATATGTCTATTTTACATGGAGTCATCAAAATTATATACCCGTAATTCAATTTTATTGAGATTCAACCACAAAAAAACTATAATCAATGTAAACAAATTAAATTACCATCAATAATACATTTTATAATTCCACACACGCACGCGTTTTAAGGCTAGTATCTATAAAAGAGAACATCCGTTGGATTTCCATGTTGACTTTGTTTTTTGTAATATTTGTTAGCAAATATTTTTAAAAAATATACCACCCTACATCGCATTCTTTTTTCGCACGTAAATGAAGACATTGTTATCACAACTCGGGACCATTTGTTGATTATTTTATTTAACAAAATTTCGACCTTCAACTTTTCATCTATAAGGCATGAAAGTGTCCCCCAAAACTTAAATTGAACTATTTTTTTACTGTTTTTTACTTTCAACAAAAAATCATGCAAATCGAGGCACCTCTACTTTAATCGTCGATAGATTGAACATGTTTTCCAATCGATCTCAAATATTGAACATAAGGCAAATTAACATACAATAACATATTAGAATACACAAATTATATAAACTATTAAAATATATCTAATCATATTTCAAAAATCTTAAAAACATTAAATAATTTGTAAATTTACGTGCATCACATAGTTTCAAAAGCAGTTTTTAAATAGCATTTATATTTTATTAAGACAACTTCAGAGTTTTTCTCCTTTTATCTTGTCTATTGGTTTTAACAATAATATTTTTAAATTTATTTTGTATTAAACTTTTCCCATTTTCATTGATTTTGCAATTGCGCTTCCTCCTTTTCGTAAACTTTCCATTTTAAAACTCCAAGCGTTTGTACTTCATAGAAACTAATAGAGTTACAGCCTAAGGGCACTCTTGTGCATTAACAAATCATAGGTTATAATCTGTTATATGTTTAATAATGAGCCGATTTAAATTAAACAACCGTATGAACAGAACGGTTCATTGGAACACAATTTGCAGGAAATATCAAAAAATAAATTGAATTTGCGTTAGAACGGATAAAACCGTAGCTGCTTAATACCATGTGGTGAATATTGTAGTGACTCGCCCGTAAACAGGGATTCCTGACATTATATATAGAGAATTAATATACAACCTAGCATTGTTAATTACAAAGAGTGCCCTTAACATATTACTAATTAGAATATGTGTGTTCTGAAGACTAATCAAAATTTGAATTTTTTTTTTTTGAAGGAAGTGATGAAAGATCTGTTTTCTGAAAAGACTACTAGTACCTTCCTTGTAAGTTCACACATCTTCAATTTCATCACCCTATGAGCAATAAGCTGGCTTATAAATACATGTCGGAATATCTTTTTCCATTATTTATTTCTCACGAAAATGCTTCTTCAAAGATAACTTTATGTTGTTGGCATATTTTTCCTACTCACACTTCTCATTTCTTCTGAGTTCTTCAGCTCGAAGTTAGCTGAGTCACCATTTACTCATCACACGAAGTGAGTTTCTTTCTCTCTTTTTAAATTGTGGAATGAAAATAATGCTTTTAAATATTTTCTGTTTTTTATTACATGTTTTTTTATCATCTGTTGGCAATATTTTGAATCAATTTCTCTTTATTAACGTAATTTCAATTTATAAATAATATTGTCCTCATTTTTAATACTAACTTTTATTTTACTAAAACTGTGATAACATTTTAATAGTAATTATTTATATTCAATATTGAGAAAACTTGTGCACACACTCAAAAATAAAGTAAAACACTATACTATATTAAAATATAATAGAAGAGGTTCTTACAAATACACAGTGATGATTATTTTGTACATTTATAAATAGTTATTGTTAGTAAAGTGAAATCATGCAAAAGCCAAAGTAAACATTATTAAAAAAAGAATGGCGAAGGGGGTTGAAGTATGTGTTTTCATTACTGCTAGTGCATATTAATCATTCATACGGATTTATAGATTTACCCTTTGATTTGTCAGCACTAAATCATATATCTTAGGTTATATGGAAAATGATTGGTGGGATCCAATGAAAAGTACACTAAATGAGAAAATATACATGTAACATTATCTCAACCAAAGTTTAAACTTATCTAATGCGTTTTTTATCTAATTCATATACTATTATTTATTTAGCAAATTTCATGAGGAGCGGAAGGCATTACAGAAACTTATCCGCCAGCCTGAACCAGAATTACGGTCCTGTGAGAACTACGTCCAACAGACCCCTATCTATGATCCTCCATTTGCAAAGAGGAAGAAAAGTATGTTAATTCGATACTCAAGGCATTGTTTATATTGAAATAAATGTATCCATGACATTTTTCAGTTCCTTTTTATCTTTTGAACTTGATTCAAACACACCTACTAGTATGATATATGTATGAATTTTTTCTTCTTATCTATATAAATGTTTTTTTGTTACGGACCATTCAACTAAACTTAAGCTGATGGTTGTTGAGGTCCATAATATATCTCATATTTATTGGAAGGGGAGGAAGATGTGTCCCCCTCTTAAAGACCATTATACCGTTAATATTTTTAAAAAAAATTATGAACTTGATTGCCTAACTACCCCTTTTGCTTATTATTTAACTAAAAAATAAATTGCTATGAATTTCGACTTTAATTATGAAAACATTAATAATAAATATATCCAAAATTGAATTGAAACATATATCTAATTATTTGAATTTCAAATATATTCACTCTTACAAAATATTACATTTAAGACTAATTATGTATTGTTGTAATTTTTAGGTATATAAACATTGTAAATATGATACATATCATTAATAATTTTAATCGAATATAGTTTCACTTGTTCTAAGCACGCATCGCGTGCACATAAAAAACTAGTATATTATATACTTCAACTCTCCCTCACATGGATAAGGGCCATTTGGGCTTTTAAATGTGGAATTTGCAGCATCCTCAAATTGGCGCAAATTTATTCCACTTGATAAGTGGGAGAGATTTGAAACCCGTACTTCCTGTCACGGCTGGCTCTGATACTTTGTTAACCGACTATCTCAAGCAAAAGTTTAAGCTGATGGTTGAACCCAAAATATTTATATACTTAACACCTTAAGTTTTCTGTACAGTATAATTTAAGAATATTTCATATTCTTCGGTATATATAAATAAATAAAAAAGAAGGACAAATGTCAAATCTTTGTTTCATCTACTACACAATACATTTATTTGAATCGAATTATATGTAGTGCCAAATATGCAATATTATATAAACCTCACTATTAATCACTATATAATAATATAAAACCGCTAATGAATCACTATTTATTATTCCAAAAGAGTTGCTTATATAATCTAGATATGCCATAAATTCATTATATATAGGATCTCCAGCTCTTTGAAGAAACGAAAGAAGAAAAACAGGAATACAAGTAGAGTATATGATAAGCTTTCCCTTTCCTTTCCTTTCTAAATATATTTTATACAAATATGACTAGAAATTTCCGAGCATATGCTCGATTTTAATAAAATACAAATTTTTTCAAAACAAAATTAAAATTTAATATTTTTAAAATGTAATTATCAAAACTAGCATTTTATTTTCAACAACAAATATTTTTTTATAGTATATATATGCATAAATACATTCACTTTTACTCAAAAATGTTATAATCCATTAAATATTTTTTTACATTTTTATGCAATAATAATAGTGCACTCGGAGAGAAAATTTGGAGGTGTGAAATTGCTTTAGTTAAGGTTATTAGAATTAGATTATACTAATAATCCCCACCCTTTCATATTTAATTACCTCCTTAATTCCCTCTAACTCCAAACTTCAGTAATTGCTTATTGCATAAAAAATCTAAGAAAGATTTAATTAATGTTAATAAATGTACTTTGGTAAAATTTTAGCCATTTATTGATTGATACTACTTACTATAATTTATATATTATAAGTATATAAATTAAATTTTATTGTGAATAAATGCATATGAAAAAGAGAAGTTTTGATTTTGATTTAAGTATTGTTTTGAAAGATATCATTTCATTTCAAACACATCATTTGAAGTATTGGAATTTGGGTATTTCAAATGACATGTAAACCATGTCATTTGGAAATCTCTATCTTCGTGACTTATTACTTCGGTAGTTGTAGAATTTGGGGATGACATCCAAACATATAGATGTTTCAATTCATCGAATTTCAACTGACATCATAGAATCCAAACATTTCATTAGGACTACTTTTGATTTTATTTAAAAATCGAGCATGTGTTCGGATATATCTGTATAGCATAAAAGAAGGTTAAAGGCGTAATTTATAATTCATCATAGATAATTAGATTGTAGGTAACAGAAGGATAAAATACAAAATGGTAAGTAATTGTAGTTAAACAAAATAGTGCATCCCACGAGCCTAAAATAGAGAATAACAAGTAAATGAAAATCATCCCAAAAATTGTATCAACTTAGTGGTTGAGGTTTTAGAACAAAAACTCTGGAATTTATGAATTCCCTCATTTAATGAAGATTAGATTGTTGACTATTCTATGTAAGTTGTTCGTTGTTACGTTCAGAGCATCTGTTGGTTCTTGGGTTTAAAGATGACAAACAACTGAAAAGGAAACAGGCTTGATGCACAGTGTGACAATAGTTGTTTGGAAACCAATTGTATTGTTGCATTGTCCTAAAAAGTTATACTTGATGTGATATCATATTGAAACCTAACTTGGCTATATGCAGGCACATAGTGATTCTATAAATGTCCATTGCTGGTTAGAACTACCAGGAACTTTTCCCATGACTATGTTGTTAAAAACAGTCATATGTTTACTTGATATACATTAACATGTGCAGCAAAGGAGTAGATCCAGGCTTGACAAGACGGCCTTTCGAAAGATTCGAAGACAAGAAGTTTGAATTCATTGATCAAAGAAAAGAAGGCTTCAAGATTTGGAAGAACATGAAGATAGGACATAGGTTTTATTGAGAATTATCGTTAAGTCTTCATGTAATGTGTTTGTTGTGTGTGAACTTGGTTTTGGTATTATATTTCAGTTGTTAAAGAAGTGTTATGAATGTTGAAACAACGGTACAATATCCATAACCTGCTATTCAGCGAAACAGGTTAAGAGCAGTTTACACTGATTGATGATAATAGGTTGTGAACAGTTTCACTCGACGAACGAGTAATTGCGCTCGAGTTGAAAAGAATTTTCTAAAATATTTTTCAAAGATTGTAAAATATCACAGCAGTTGAGAGATTTGATAGTATATTTGGTTGCCAAATTCTAGGCAGTATTTGATTTTATTCTTGATTTTTCTTGTGATTAAATTAATAAAAATAATAACTTTCTAAAATCACAATTGACTTGTTCTCCAGGTTTGTGTTTTAGGTTAACTATGGTGTTTCATTCCTTGCCTATTAATATAGCTGAACTAAAGTACCCAATTACTATCATAACTATCCACGCATAATATTTGAGCATTCTTTGAGAGTTCATCACACTTGATTCAAAAGCCAATACTTGAGAAAATACACACAAACACTTAGATCGATAAAATTGCTCTTATATACTTTATTCGAAAGCGAGGAAAAGAGTGAATCTGATTTGTAAACGTCTTCAATAAAGGGGTTGAAGGGTGAGTGAGCCTTTGTGAGTTCAAACACAGAGGCTTACGAGTGTAAGCAAGCACATTCGGAGTAGAGTGTGGGGTATACTGATTCTCGGAGTAGGGAAACAGTAGGTGAGCGTGTTTCTTATTGTTCGGAGTAGATTAATAAGAGAGCATAAGATAGGAGGACGTAGGCCAGAGTTGACCGAACCTCGATAAATCTTGCGTCTTCTTTATTGCTTTACTCTACATTCCGCTGCGACAGGAACCAGCACAACTGGTTCCTCACATAACCGATAAAGAAACCAAAATTTACTACGAGTATCAAACACTCAATTCACCCCCCTTCTTGAGTGCTATCAAACCTTCAACATCTATAATAATAATAATAAAAAAGTTCATGTCATATTAAAAAGTTCATGTCATATTAAGAATGCATGATTCAATGCATGATTCAAGATGTACAATATTAGATTGTGAAACTCCCTAGTTTGGAGTGTTGTATATTGATCAATATATATAGGGTTACAAGGATCAAATCTGTTAACAGTACAAATTGGCCCAAATATGATATAATATCTACAAATAAATATATATCCTAAACCTATGAGAGAATATTGAGTAATATTCTCTATCACACCCTCACTGTCGTAGAGGGATAAGGACGAACGCTAAGACTAGATCAAAAGTCCAAAAAGAGTTTTTGAGACAAGCCTTTAGTGAAAATATTTGCAAACTGATGTCGATAACGAACATGTAGAACACAAACTTGACCTAAAGTAACCTCCTCACGGACAAAATGCATATCCAATTCAACGTGTTTGGTGCGTTGGTGTTGGACAAGATTCGTAGATAAATAAACAACACTAATATTATCACAATAGACAATTGTGGCTTGACGAAGAGGACAAGGAAGCTGGAGTAATAAATTACGAAGCTAACACACCTCGAAAACAACATTAGCAATGCCTCGGTATTCTGATTCGGCACTTAATTTAGACAATGTATGTTGACGTTTTGATGATCTGGAAATAAGATTGTCTCTCAAAAAAATAACCAGATGTGGATCAACGAGTATGAGGACAATCGGCCTAGTCAGCATCGGTATAAGTAATCAAACATGTCAAAGCAAATAGATATAAATGTAACCCATGATCAAGAGTGCCCTGAAGATATTGCAAGATACATTGTAATGTACCATAATGGGACTCCCAGGGGTCGTGCATAAACAAACAAATCTGCTGGACTCCATACGCAATATTAGGACGAGTAAATGTGAGGTATTGTAGAGCGTCATCAAGGCTATGATAATTCGTAGGATCCTTCATTGGAGGACCTAAATCTACACTGAGTTTGGACTTAGCCTCAACAAGAGTAGCGGAAGGCTTGTAGATAGCCATACCTACACGCTCAAGTCACTACTACAAAAAAAGCCTAAGAGACCGGTTGAAAATGTCCTTAGAGACCACTTTGCAACATGTTTATATTTGGCACGTTTCTTAGGTTAAGAAATCATTTTTTTTGGTTTGTTAGGTTAATATAAGAGACAGGTTATAAATTAAAACTGGTTTCTTTGCCTTGATTTAAGGAACCATTTATAATTTAAAACTGGTTTCTTTGATAATCCTAAGAAACCAGTTTTCTTTAAAATTGATTTCTTAAATAAAGACAAAGAAACCAGTTTTTTAACAACCGGTTTCTTGTGTTATTTTGTTTATTTATTTATTTTTCATTGTCATTATTATTATTACTATCATCATCATCATCATCATCAATATCAATAATCAAAAAACTTAACCATGGGAGAAAAATATAAGACACTCGTGGATAAATGTAGGACGTGGGCCGCCCCCTCGCGTATAGCGGGCGCGCAGCTTGGTACTACATCGAGGTGCTTTGCGTGGGCTTAAGCCACGGAACCCGCACGTGAGTGCGTTGGGGTAGTGTTGTCGAGTAAGGGGAGTCGCCACCGTGCATATAAAGGTTATTCATGGACGCCCAAAACGTTGGTGCCAAATTAATGGCCCCACGTCCAATCCAATAACCAGTCGTGGGTTCGGGGACATGCTACGAATCRGATCTGTAACCCAATTCGCCCGCATGTAGCGTCCTCTACTCGGTCTCATTGCAATTCCATTCATCACGTTATTAATGCACATAAACTTACCATTTTTAGCACCTTAGAAAGCGTCTACCTAAAGATTATACGAAAGTGGTTTCTATTATCCAGAGGACTAACTAACCTAAAATGGGACCACTTTCGTTAATCAATTAAAACCGTGCCTAAACAACGCGTGTGTCCATAATTATACTGCTTTATGTGAATTACGCATAATTTTCGATCTGTTTAAGAATGATACAAACCATGACATTGAAGTGTAGGAAATTCAAATCATATATACAAACCACTTAACCTCTGATCTTCAACCAAAACAAGTGTAGTTTCGTAATAGAAAGAAACGAGCGAACATAATCTTCCGCTTGAGTCTCTATACAAGGACAAAACAAACAAATGTTAGTTGTATTAAGAAAACGAAGCGAAATGAACCTTCCGCCTTGCAATCCTATATGCCAAGATAGAAATCGATTAGTATTGCACAATGTAATATATTAATGAAATGAATAAAAAGAATCGGAAAACAATAAAACGTTAACCCATCCTACAATTACATGGAACATATAAATAGTAGTTCTACATTGTTAATTAGATTGAAACTCGTATAGTTATTAATTAGGTTGAGAAAAGAGTGTGTTTAGTGGCGAGTAATCTCAGAAATAAACCCTTGTTATCGCTTGTTGAATCGAAACAGAATCGATGCTTGAACTCAAGAACGAATGTTTAGAGTGTTTGAGAGAGTGTATGGAGATGAGAAGGAATGAATACGCAAGTTAGAGGCGGGGAAAGTAGAATAGACGTGTGTGTCGAAAAACGTCTCCGTTTTCGGAATGAGCAAGGCACGTATTTATAGGGCGAGGGGAAAAAGGAGGAGAAAACCCTGCGTATACAGAGGACCTGCGTATATACGCAGGTCTGCGTATATATTCTCCGCGTATTTTTTTGATTTCCTCCGATTTTATTTTCCATAAACGTGATTCGCTTTGATATCGACGCACCTAGACACCCTTGCTCTCCAAGCAAGGAGTTCTAGAGTGTTCTAGAAGGTTCCACGTATTTCCGGGTATTTTTGTGTATTTTGTATTTTTTTTGTTATTTTTCTGCGTATAAAAACTTATAAATCATAAAAAATAATATAAAATCAGAAAATAATCTAAAAATACTGGGAGCTCAGAAAAATGTGAAGAGTGTGATGAAAGTGGAATATTGGAGATCACAATCTAAAAATTCCTAAAAATAGGAAAAGAAAACCTAAAAATAGAAAATAATTAAAATAAATAAAAGAAAATGTTTTTGCCCCTTTTATTTGTCCTTTGCTCAATAGTTCCGAGTATAACCTCACGTATTTCCAACTTTTGTGAGTTCAAAGCATCTTTTCTAAGTCGAAACAATCGCGAGACGCGGTATGTTTCATCACTGATTACTCTTTTGGGGAGACATTTTTAGGTGTCTACAATAAAGTATTCAATAGACTTATGTTATACAAGTAATACTTAGTACACTTGTAGTTGTAAATATCTGTAATTGCTCTTGTCTTTCATTCGTATAATACAATGAATGAACTTGCGTAATACTTAAAAGTTACAATTGTACAGTATGTATGATGAAAGATTGAAAGTCATGAAACCATAAAATTAAAATTCCTGAAAAACACCACCCGACCCTAGTCAGGAAGGCCAGGGAAGCGACTGCTGGCTATGAGAATGAATTCTGGGCAGACAGCATATCTGAGCGAGTTCGGGTCGGCACACGAATATAAATTCCCTGAAAACAAATTAAGAACAAAAACCTAGAAAAACAACGAATAGAACATATTAATCAAAGCATCAACGAATAGATCTATAAAATTTAAACAAATAAGTAATGAAATTCGAAAGAACATCATAACGAAATGAGTAAAATTCGAACAAATGGGTAACGAAATTCCAAGAACATCAGAACGAAAAATCATAGAAATAACAAAATAAAATTCATCACAAAAAAAAGAAATTCAAAAAAATAAAAAAAACGAATTTCGAATAAAATTCAAAACCAACACTGCTACGAATGAAGATAAACCAAACAAAATCCAGAAAAAGAAAAAAAACAGAAAACCCTTAAAGGTACATAGATCTAAGAACTTCAAAAATTGAAAAAAAAATGGATTTAAGACATAGAAATCAAAAGGAAAATTTAGAAATCGAAATTAATAGAAATAACAAATCGAAATCAATAGAAAATAGGAAATGAAAATTGAAATAAAAATCAAAAAGAAAAAGAGAACTTTAGAAATCAAACCGCAAAATACGACCACATCATATCAACCGTGTTTCCTATTACTGCTCGAACCTCCGCCGCAAACTCACGCCACCCTCCACCACCACCGACACCCTTTGTTGCAGCAAAACATTTCACAAATTACCATTGCAGAAAGTGAGCAACCAAAGAAAAACATTTAAGGATTTAAGAGAAGATTTTGCAAAGAACCTAGAATAATTGATGTTATGAGAGAAGAGTTTGGAAGAGAAGGTTGAATGGATCAGAGACTTTGAGATATTTATTTAGAAAAAAAAAACAAATAAATCAAAGAAACAGGTTGGAGACAGTATTGACTGGTTTCTTTTGTTTAACATGTGGGGCCCACTAAATTTAAGAAACCAGACTTTATAAGACATGTGTCTTACTTCTAATATAAGAGACCTTTTTTTATATAACTGGTCTTCTAACTTAAGGAACCGGTCAAATTAAATGCACGGCTTTATATTTGTGGTGACTTTGCCCAAATTTGTAGTAGTGAGTATTTCCTATGCATACTTTTGTTGAGAAAGGAGAAGGTAAGAAAGAGTGCGAGTATCTGAGATGCCAAGGAAGTAACTTAAAGAAACCAAATCAAACATAGGAAATTCTGACTTACGTTGTGAAATCATATGCTCACGTAACCTATCAAAAGTCAAAATAATATCATCAACATAGAAGAGCAAGTATGCCATATCATTGGCTCAACAATAGGTGAAAAGTGACATATCACACTTAGTAACAAAAAAACCCATCCTCAACAGAAAATTAGCAAACCATTGATACCAGGTTCGTGGAGCCTGTTTTAAGTCATATAAGGCCTTTCGGAGAAGGCAAACATGGTTCAAATAACGCTTGTCAACAAAAGCAGGGGGCTAATGCATATAAACATTTTCCAATAAGTCTCCGTGAAGGATTGCATTTTTAACATCAAGTTGATGAATGAACCATTTACGAGCCATAACTAAATGGAGAACAGTAATTATTGTGGCCGGTTTGACAACTGGGCTTAAGGTTTTTGATGTAGGGATTTTATATCTCGTTTTAGAGTCCTTCTCTTACTTATTTTGGTTGTTTTGAGTCCTTTTTCACTTTGATTTTAGTCTGTGTCCTCTACTTCTACTCCTAACCTTCCAACTTTCGCTTTGAGCGTTTATACCGCATTTTTTTCTCTTTTCATGTGATTTTCAGATGTTCTTTGATTTCCCGTGATTTGGAGATGTTCAGACCTACCCCGGGCCCACCGTGTTTAGAGGTCGTTTGAGACATTTGGAGTGGTTTGGAGACTTTTGGATGCATTAGACAACTTCAATCAAGCATAACTTTCATCACAATTATTCTTTTTATGTGATTCTAATTGGAGGTGAAATTTAGTCTCGATAGCTTCAAAACGACTGGTCATACGCCTGATTCCGATAAGAAACAAAGAAGTTATGGCCGTTTCTTTTCCTATTCGTACTGTATTCTAACAATAGCGCATAGTAGCAGACTCCCCTATTTGCTGGCTACTTTTGCCCGAGACTCTTTTCTCGGGTTTTTTCTGTTCGTTTTCATTTTTTTTGGTTGGGGTTTTGTGGTTTGGCTTGTCTTTCTCCACCTTGGGAGCACATGACCTTACTTCCCACTCACTATTGTAATTACACACTCTCACACTATGTTAGCTTAGTTTTAGATTTACTTTCTCTCTCCTCCTGGTAGTAGTAGTTTTGTTAATCTTGCTATGTTTTACTTGAAATTGTTGATCTTGCTTTAAAGTATGTTGATTATGTTTGTTTTTATGTCTTTAAGCATGTGTGAGTAGTTTAATTGTTAGGGGTTGGGTGAAGACCCAATCAAGCCATGGTTTGTTAAATTGGAAGTTTTGTGCTTTATTTGAGTGGTTATTGGTTTGACTAAGCCTTGGTTAATTGCATTTGTATTTTAAATGCCTCAAGACACTTGTATTACTACCCCAAATCTTACATAGAGACATCATGAAGTTAGGAAGTAGGTCGCCTTTGCTTAGTTGTATAGATTGAACATGGCTAGTTGAGTTTAATTTGGTTGCTTGATTCCTTAGTTGTGGTTGCCTTTGACAAAGTAGTGTAGGAGGGAGACCCCAATTGCTTGTACTTATGCATTCTCCTATGATCGAAAGACTTAGAGAGTAGGAACTCCCTTCCCGACCTTGAATTTCGTGACTTGCTCCAATTAGGTGTTCGGTTTAGGAATTGCTTGACTTGTAACTTTGAGAGAAGTCTTGTCAAGTCCCCCAAACGATTACTCGATTTATCACTCTTCTGTCCATGATTAGTTGGTCTATTGGCTTGGTTGGCGTTGAATCCCATACACCCCTAACGCTTTCTTCGCTTGGTAATTCTCTAATTTGTTAGTTGTGTTAGTTAATCAAAAATTAAATCAATCCTTGTGGCCGGGTTAGATTGTAATTGTTTCATGATTTCGATGTTCTTAAACCCATTCTCTGAGGATACGATCCCTATTTTCCATATACTTTGTGTGTTTGGTTAGTTAGGTTTTTGATACGAGGTGTGCAATGATCCCTTTGTCAGTTTCATCACCGTGAACACCTTTTTTCGGTGACCTGACATCACATACAAGACGAGCTTTGTGCCTTTCAAGGTCACCGTTAGAATTTTCTTTATGATGCCAAATACACATACAATTAACTATATTCAGTCCTGGAGGTCGAGGAACTAAATCCCAAGTCCTGGTTTTAATTAAAGTACTATATTCATCTTGTATAGCCGTATTCCAATTTTGGGTCGGCTAAAGCTTGTTTATGTGATTTGGAAAGCGGAGATCTTTGTGGTGCTGGGCCAATGGTGTGTACGGTAAGAGCATGAGAATATTTAGGGTTGGGATTGTAAATTCCATGTTTGGCTCGTGCTTGCATGGGGGGAGAAAGAAGGAGAGGATAAGTGGGTTAGATAGCGGAAACACCGCGTCGTGGAGGAGGGGTGTACCGTGGAGCAGGGGATAAAGTTGTGGTGGCCAAGGGGCAAGGGGAAGGTGGTCTAGACTGACTAGGAGAAGACACCGGAGGAGGCCGTAACAGTAAATGGGAAGGGGAGTCATCACCTAAGAAATAATAAGAATCATTAGTGTATTTTTCCAAAGTGTGAAATGGAAAAAAGTGTGTTCGTCAAAAGTGACGTGATGAGAAATAATGATCTTGCAGGTGGCAATATTGAGGCATCGATCACACGATGATTAAGAGGATATCCCAAAAACACACATGGAGTGGAACAAGGAGCTAGTTTCTGTGGAGCAATAGAAGAGAGATTAGGGAAACATAAACATCCAAAAACCAAGAGATGATCATACAATGGAGCTTGTTTGAAAAGTGCAAAAGCAGGATTATTGTTTTTAAGAGCTTTAGTGGGCAAAATATTTAGAAGGTATGTCGCCGTTTTTAATGCATAAAACCAATATGAGGGAGGGAGGCATGAAATAGAAGAGTACGCTTCATATTATTAATCGTACGAATCATATGCTCAGCCTTATCATTTTGAGAAAAAGTGTTTGGGCAAAAGAAGCGAAAAACCATCCCATGGCCAAGGCACTTTTGTTTGAAAGGTCCATTATCAAATTTACGACCATGATCATACTGAAAAGACTTAGTAGTTCATTCAAATTGTGTTTCAACATATTTTCGAACAATTGATAAAAGCTTGAAACGCTTGAGATTCAGACACAAGAGGAACAATCCACAAAAATGAGTATGATCATCTAATAAAACTAAATAATATTTATGGCCTTTGAGACTTGTAATTGGAGTTGTCCATAACTCAGCATGAATAATATCAAAAGCACAAAGAGTAACATTATTAGAGTTTTCAAAGGGTAACTAGATATGTTTCCCTAAACGACAAGTAGTGCAAAAGTTGGAGTCGTGCTCCTTATTACATTTAATTAACTGTTTAGAACGAAGATAACTAAAAAGAGTATCTCGAGGATGTCCTAAGCGATTATGCTAAATGGTAGGTAAAGCCGCAATGAATGAAGTAGCTAGACATGTAGAAGGAGTGGTGGTGACTGGATAAATTTCCCCCGAACTATTACAACGTGTGAATATAGTCCCCGTGCGAAGATCCTTCACAGAAAAACCATTGGGATCGAATTCAATAGAAACAGAATTAACTATTGTAAATTATCGGACATAAATAAGGTTTTTGAGGATTTTAGGACTCACAAGGACATCACGAAGGGTAAGATTTGAGTGGGGAGGGGGTAACAAACCATGACCATAACCCATGACTAGAATACGACCACCATCACCAACCAAAATATGATTATTAATGTTTAATTTAAATAAGGATAAGAGATTACCTGGATTATTAGTCAATTGGAAGTGTCATTGTGGAAAACAAACTCGCCAACTCTGTAGGTGTCATAGGAGAGCTTGCCGAATAGCTCTGGGCTGGTGGAGGCTGACCCAATATGTTGGCCTGTTGTGGAGCTTGATGCGTTAGAAAGGGGGTAAGAGGGGGCATCCAATTGGCTTGTTAGGCCCATTGTTGGAAAGCAGCCCAAAGGTGTTGTTGATTAGGTGAGCTCCAATTATCATGAGATTGAAAATGTTGTGGGGTCGCATGCTGGGCTTGTATGCCACGACCACTACCCTTCCCTTATTTTTATTTTTGCTTTGTGATCTACCTTTCCCATTATTATTAAAAGATTTATGGTTGCCTCCATTGTTGCCTTTGTTTTGCTGTTGGGACTAATATGGAGCCGACGAGGGAGCAACGACGAGAGCTTCTAGTATTGTGGCGTTGGTGCCGGATTGCGTGAGGAGAGCATTGCCGGAGTTTTCTTTAGCCTTGAGTCAAGTTTCCTCAAGAAAAATTTGAGACCACACCTCGTCAAAATATGAAAGAGGCTTTAGTTGAGTAATTGATTGAGCCATGCCATTATAGTCGGAGACGATGAGTCTAGCACACACGCGCACACACACACACACACACACACACACACACACACACACACACACACACACACCACGCACCCAGCAACACACACACAACACACACACACACACACACATTTAGAAAAACAATTACAATAAAATACGAAAGTTCGTTGTTCCTTCTTGATAAAACAAGCATCAAAATCATACATAATTAAAATGTTGTAAGATCTAACTCATTGCCTTCCCAAAGAAATGATCTAACAGTAGTCTACAAGCCACAAGCCACGCTACTACAATCCACTTGATTTTATTCTAGGCGTGAACCTCTCCGCTGAAGCAAAATTGTCCATCACGTTCTGCATTGCACAAGATAAAGGTGCCCTTGGAGGACCCTTAAACCTCAAAAAAACAAAGAAAAAAATGAAATTAAACAAAAAAAATGAAATAAACCAACAAAAATGAAACAATCAAACAACATTGGTAGCAAAATTCGCACAGAAAATGAAACACCAACTCGCAAAAAAAAGAGAATGCGAACCCTAAATTTTGAAAAAACGCCAAAAATCAACAGAAAAAATAAAAACAAAACTCTAGATCTAGAAGAATTAAAAGTAAAAAAAACAAAAAATCTCGAAAAGTCAAAATAAACAAATGAAAATCTCAAATATAAAACAAAAAACCGAAAAAAATTAAACGAAAATGGAAATCCAACCCTAGATCTATTAAACCGAAAAAACGAAAATGAAATTGGAAATTAAACAAAAGATCAATTTTAAAAAATACAAACCCAGAAAACCCTTATTTTGAACCTAGAAAATGAAAAACGAAAAATCTGAACCGTAATCAGAAGAAAAAAACTAAATTACTAGATCTAATAAAAGATAAGGGAAAATAACTAAACATAGAATAGAAAGAGGCAATTGCAGCGGCGGCGTCCCTTTGTGGTTGTGGTTGAGGTCAGGCGGCGGCGTCCTCGGTGGTTCGTGGCTGTTGGTGGGGTTGGCGAATGGTGATGAGCTCGTGGGTGAGTTAGTAGGTGTTGATGGGTGTTGGTGGGTTCATCGGTGGTGGGGTGAGATTGTCGGTGGTTGTGGGGAGAGCTCGTGAGGTGGGGTGAGATCGTAGGTGGTTGTGGTGAGGTGGGTTTTGTGCAAAGGAGGGTGGTCGGGTAGAGGACATATCTGAAGGAGAGCAGAGAGAAGTGAAAGAAAGACAGGAGAGAGAGAAGGCCGGTTGATGGAGTATGAGAGGAGAGAGAATGAGAATGGGATATGAGAGGAGAGCGGTTAATTAGGGTTTTTTATATACTCCGTATACACGTACGCTAAGGGGCCAGTTTGTGGAGTATTTTGTTTATTTTTTTAATACAAAGTATATGCTGCGGTTTAGCCAAATAACCTCAGCATATAAGCTATACTCAAATTTTAAGCCTTTATTTGTTGCGGGTGTTATAAAAATCATAGCAAATAACAGTTATTTGTTGTGATTGTTATAAAAACCGTAGCAAATAACAGTTATATGCTGCGGTTTTTATACAATCGCAGCAAATGACCCGCATTATATGACGTTTTTTCTACTAGTGAGAAAATCTACTTCTTCCGTTTCTTTTTAATGACAACTTTGGTTTTGGTACGCATTTTAAGAAAGAGATTTAAGGGTGTAAATGATAATGTTAGGTAAAATAATTTTAAGACTAATAACATATAATCTCATTATTGTTTGTGCTAAAATTATTTTACTTAATTTTCTCGTTTATACCATTAAATCTCTTCATTAAAAAGTGTGCCAAAACTAAAGTTGCCGTTAAAAAGAAACGGGAGAAGTATATGTATTTATACTAATTATTTACATCTGTGTTATGGAAATTCAATAAATAAAACAATGAATAAAGATAATGTCTTATGAAAAGTACAAATACAAAATTTTAAAAAAAAGATCATGGGAAATTGGAGCTATGAGGCTTGGGACGATGTTATTAACATTAACTTTTATTTATGGAAAATAATTAAATTAAATAATAAAATAAAAAAATTAGTAAAAAATCAATGCAAAATCTTGGGAGGGAAAATTTACTTAGTGGGGGATTGCTTTTGTAGGATTATATAGATGGGAGAATCCTCAAAGGATGCATCGTGGTTCTCTTCTTCTGAAGACGAGAAAGAAGACGAGGTATTGTAGTGGGCCTCGCGCCAAGTGGCGAACTAAATTAATTTTTTTTGTCTGCCTCATTGGTGAAACGATGTGTTTTGGCTTAAAAGCCCAAAAAAAAGAAAGGCAGCTGACACTCTGCAGGTGATGTGACCCAATGGCCAAGCGACATACATCCCTACAAGTGTCTTTAACCCAAATTAAATGTAATCATATTTTGCTAATTTCGACCTTAAAAAAACTAAAAAATTACCAAAATTCATAACTTTTCGAGATATATAATTAGACACTCATATTGCTATATTTTTGTTGAGGTGATTTTGCACTTCACTAATAAGTCATCCGCCTAATGTTGTTTTTGGTTCGGTAGGGAGCTGCCCCTCTAGTTACTGACTATATAGAAAACCTCGCTAATATAAAAATGGCTGCTAAGGTCGTAGTGGAAGTCAAGAGGATGTGAATGCAAGGAAATAAACTTGTTGTGGAATAAAATTGAAGCTTAAAACAAACATCAATGAAGAGAAATGAAAGCTATCCATTAAAATTAGGGATAGACTTAGACTACAGCTGTATCATATGGAAGGATGATTACCTCCATGTTTACACAATTGGGATAACAACGAACACGCTACGGATCCATTATAGGATGAACTATGCTACGCTACGCTAAGCTATGCTACGCTAAGCAATAGTTGGCTACTAAGCCAAGTGTGGATAAGGAAAGCTAAATGCTAATAAAGATAGATGCTTGTTTGATTGTACATGCTTTTATTCTGCTCCGGTTTCATCTATTTATAAGCCTCAATGGTGAAGATCATGGGTGGTTATTAGCGGTTATCCCTTTGACAGTTTCTTGGCGCTCTTTCTTGGATATTTGAATCCTCGTGCTTTCCCTGCAAGTCTCCTTTGTCGCTTGATGCTTTATGGGCCTTCTTTTTTTGGGTCATATCTAAGTGGGCCACCTCTCCCGTAATCCCTTCTTAAGCTTATCGCTGAACTGAATTAAGTGAGAAGCGCTGAGTATCGTTGTCACCAGTCTTCTATTCTTGCTGATCATCGCTAAACAAATTTACTCGTCAAGCTCTTAGTTGCATTATTACTCTAGTAGTTATCAAAGTCAAACGAATATATTTTTAAATAGTAACAAATTGCCCCCTTAATTTGCAAGGACAAACTCCCTTGAGTCCTTGCGAGTTAACGCCTCAAGCCATTGCCAGAGGACTTGTGATATCCTATTCATCATAAAGATTTTGTTATAGCGATGACCTTATGTTTTATAACAATTATAATTTTGTGATCATTTTTACGTTTGCAATATGAATTTGAAGTGGTTTTCGGGGTAAGATAGCACAGAATTAATCGAACACGATTTTCGAGAAGTACATTTACCTTTTCTTGGGAAATTACTTGGAAACCAAAGTAATAAATTGTTGCGTTATCCAATATAAACCATCATTACCTAACCGTCATTTAGTGTATGACGTCGGTATTAAATTGTCATGTCTTATCATCGCTAAAGTACTGTTGTCATTTAATGATAATAAATACAATTGTACTATACTTTGTGAATAAAGGACTTTATTCTAAGAAAATATTTCCATTAATTATAATTTCAGAAACATAATTGTAACATTGCAAAGCAATATTTTTTGTAAAAAAGATCTGAATTTAAAATTAAATCAAATGAATGTTTTGATTTCCATTGTTTTTGATCAAAAATAAGGAAAGGTAGATAAATTTTCCGAAAATATTATAAGATCGATATATTAAGATCGATATACATATATATATATATACATATATATATGTATATATATACATATATATGTATGTATATATATACATATATATGTATGTATATATATATGTATATATATACATATATATGTATGTATATATATACATATATATCTGTCTCTTATACACATCTAGATGTGTATAAGAGACAGATATATATGTATATATATACATATATATATGTATATATATATACATATATATGTATATATATACATATATATGTATGTATATATATATGTATATATATACATATATATGTATGTATATATATACATATATATATATATATATATATATATATATATATATATATATATATATATATATATATATATATATATATATATATATATATACACACATACACACACACACACACACACACACACACACACACACATATTTAGCTTGAGATCTCTTATCGGAGCACAACCATGGGAGCGCCAAGAAGTTGAGAAATCATTTTTATGACGTCCTCGCGCTTCAGATAACCTTCAAATTCATCATCCTCAAGAGTAGTCATCTCCCAGTTAACGTAATTACGCCATTTAATTTACTCGTCCCATAATTCACAACCACACTTGTAGCGTACTGTTTGTATGGAATTATCATGCCCTTTAGCCAACACCACCTCATAGTATTGAGCCCTAACCATCACTACATGATTATAGAACATGATCCTATCTCCGGATACTGCCCTAGTGCCCACAGCGAAGGCCTTGCAGACTCGAGACAAGTTGTGTAAGGCCACAATATCATTCTTCATCGGTGGAAACATGTGAGTGTAAATGATGTCCGGATTGTGCTAGGTCTCCACGACACTTCTTCTTATTTCTCCCTCATCCTCCTCTTGGACCGAAGGTTTCTTGCCCTAACGCTGAGCAGGTCCTTTGATGAACCCATCCCTCTGAAGGTTAAGAAATTCAGCAACTCTGTTGAAGGCCAAATGGTGGTTTTCACATTCACCCGGGTATTCTAAAGACTCGAATTCTTCCATGACATTTTCTACGTTAGTCAGCTCATGATCATAAAAGGGATCAAGATGAGTACCCCGATAGTCATCAGTGGCCTCTGGATGAGAAATATCATAGACTCAAACCTTTCTTCGTGGAAGGATTTCCATTTACTAAGGCCATCAAAGTTCTAAGAGAAAGAGAGAGAAAAAGATGAACAAGAGAGAGAAAGAGGGTAGAATATTTTGTAAGTACTATGTGAAATGAAGTAAGGGCATTTGTAGAAGTGTAGGGGAGCAATTACTAGAGTAATTCAATAACTTCCCCTAAACTGCCATACCAAACGACGTGCTTTAGTGAGAAGATAATTTCAACCTTACACGTCGCTTGCTATTGCCACGAGAAATTTCCTAAATTTAATTTCCATAATTTATGAGAATATTTCATATTTTATTTCCACAAAGTCAAAATAGCTAAATACTATGAAATGATGGGACATTTTTGGCGAAATATTTTAAATTCTATCATCATAACAAATTAAATTATGTTCTTAAGACGATCAAGAAGTATATTTTGAAATTATATCACTTGATATCAAATTTCGCGGAACATTATCTAATAAAGATATACGATAATTAAGTAATGATGTAAACCATCATTTTTTGAACTTAAACATCATATCTTATGATCATCATCTATGAAATGACACATAAGCAAAATGTTATTTAGTATTTCATAAGTTTTAATTTCCAAAATAAGAAGGTGAACATATTTAAAATCAACCTCCTCGGATTAATCATCTGCAGCTAGCATGTAGTTGTCGGAGTCTGCATCATAAAAAAAAATAGCCTTCTATTGCATATAATTCCCTTTGCGATTTGTCGAGCTGTAGGCGAGTGCCCTCGTAAGGGTATATGTCCTACATCTATTTTGAATTGATCCTTCACGTGAGTGCGTTGGGGTGTGTTGTCGATAGAGGGGGTCGCCATGGTGCCTATACAGGTTAATCACGGACGCCCAAAACATTGGTGCCAAACTAATGGCCCCATTATTTGGTCTGGTAACCAAAGTGTGGGTTTAGGGACATGGTGCGAAAAAGATCTTTGACCAAATTTGCTCGCATGTAGCGGCCTCTACTCGGTCTCGTTGTAGTTCCATAAATCATAATAATTGAATTAAAAGATCCTATCGATTTGATCTTAGAAAGCGCACTAAAAGTATTACAAGAGTTGATTTCTATTACGCATGCATCGCTACCTATCCTAACGATTGTGACCACTTCGAATTAATCAAATTAATATGGTGCCTAAAATCCGTTTGTCCATATTTAATCTGAATTTAATGTGATTCAAGCAAATTCCAGTCTTGTTTAAGCAATCGAAAGAGTCATAGGCGCAAAGATCAAGAATAACATATATAAAAATCAAAACTCAAACATACACAAATTAACTCACCTTGTATCGCTAGCAAAGAAAAAGAAAACAAAGCAAAGTTAGAGTATCAAAAGCTTTGTTTGCAATTGAATTGCTTATTACAATAAAAGAAATCGTTAGCATTGACAATTACAATTAAAACGATTGCGATAAATCGAAAACTATTGAAAACGTAGGAATTTACATGATTGAAAACTAAAAGCAAAACATAATTCAATGTATTATGTGAATCAAAATTAATAACAAAAGAAGAGAGAGTTTGATTGAATAACCTCTGAATTTGTACCTAAATCCGCAAAGATACGACTCCGAAATAAAGCTGCGACGAATTTGAGGGAATTTTGATTTTAAGAGTGTTTATGGATTGAATTTGAGAGATTTGAATTGCACTTTGATTGATGATTTTTTTGTTGATTGAATATTGGTTTTCATAGATGTTCGGTTATGTACCCGAGAGCATGTATTTATAGGTGCATGGGAAAAGAAAAGCAAAATAGAGAGTCGAGCATATGAAGAGAAACCGGTATATACGGTCACTTGGACCGTATATGCGGTTGAGGCTGATGTGGCTTGCCAAGTCAGAGATCCGTGCTTGATTCTAATTTTATCTATCTTTTCGTTCGAGAATTAATATCCGTATTTTTGCATCCAATCTGCTATCCAATTAACCTTTATCCACTTTTGGATAAACTTAGTGGACAAGATTAATCTTATAGAATATTCCGAATCATTCTTGAATTATCTGGATTTGTCTAAGAATTTTTGAATTCATTTATTTTCGAAAATCATTTTATGAAACTTGTAAAAATCATAGAAAATCATAGAAAAATAAGAAAAATAATCTAAAAATACTGGCGAACTCAGAAAAATAAGAAGAAACAACCTACAAAAATTGATTTAAAAATCCTAAAAATAAAGAAAAAAGCCTTAAAATATAAAATAAATAAAAATGAATACTTTTCACCTATTATTGGGCTCTCGGCGTATGATTTCAAACTCAACTTTCATTTACCTTGTGCAAATAGATGTGGTTTATGGACTTTTCACAATTTTCGGAATCAAATCTATTTCGAAATATCATACTTTTCCTCATCGGCTATTCAATTTGGAGAGACATTTTTATGTGTCTACACTAGCACATTTGCCTTTCTTTGTTGAACTCCTAGATGAACGCTTCTAGCAGCGATGCTTCTTTTCTCTAACTGCTTCTTCCTAATCCTCATCTAGATCACCCCAATCTTTTTCTAAATCTTTAATCTCCATAAGCTCTTGCTTCCTTTCGTCCTAGAATCGCAACTCGTCTGCATGGTGTTCCTCAGCGGTGTACAGACGACTAGTATCTTTACGCCACATGAGGAATCACTGGATTCTTGATCTTTCAGTTCCTTTCTTTGCTTGACTCTCTGTTCAAAGGGAAAAGAGGAGAGGAGTTCCTCAGCTCTTGACCACATTAGACCTTCAAACCCTTGAGATTTGACCCCACTAATTACTTCGGATTGAATATCCATCGTTAGCTTAGAGTTTAACTCAACAAGAATTAAGAAAGAAGAAAGCTTAAAGAAACGCTTGACAAGACAAAGACCCTAATAGACCTAGAGCAACTCTTTCATGTATTTTAAGAGTAAAGTCTTTTAGTTTCCTTTGGCGAATTTATATTGGAGTTTATTCGCATTTTCGCCGACATTGATCCGAGCGACACTTATAAAGCTACGAAACGCCATAATTCGATTTATTCATCTTTTTAAGCAAAAGTATTCCTTTAGAACTAGTATTCTTTAATCTCGTACTAAAACCGCCAAACTCAGTCCTACACTCTACCATGAAATTGTCGCAAGATTCCCTTCATCAATGCAAAATCTCATGCCTTCCAATTGACCAAGCTTTGGTGTGCCAATTTGTTGAAAAATACAAAGATTCATTCCGCCCAAATTTGTTTTGGAAAATTGCTTGCTCAAGGAAGAAGGATTGGCTTCTACAAGTCTAGCATTTTCATTTTTTAAATGAAGAGGATATGAAGTTCCACATGAATATTGCCCCAAAAATTTCCAAGTGTATCTTTGGTAAGGAAGGTTCTCGAGCGGCTGCATTAGCCAATTTGTGGGATGTTCGAAAAGAAAAAGGAACGCACCCCCAACAATGGATCTTGAGTCAAAATTCAATCTAAGGTTGGGTGCAAGACATGAATGTTGTTGACTGGTTTAAGAGCCTAAAAGACTTCAACCAAACGTGGCAAGTTAAACGAATTTTGAGTTTTCTCAAACGTGAAACTTTTAGCAAAATCCCCTTTAATGGATCGCTAAAATGTGCCTTGATGTCACTTTCGGACCCTATTCTTAATTGATTCATCCTTCGCCAAGGATTTATGACAGTTAGCTTGGCAAACATTGCCTTTCTTACTGGACTATAACCATACAACGATGATGGCCAAGAATTAAGAGTCTTCACCATAGTACAAGGTACAGAGGATTTGTATACCAAGAGTCATACACTCCTCAAGTAAGTAACCCAGGAGGAGGAGGTACTCTTCATTCTTTTCTCCCTTACTTGCTTGAAGATGTGTAAGTATGACAACATCTCTGCTTTGTTCCAGCATTTAGCCGTAAACATTTCCTTTAACTCATCGTTTCTAGTGCTAGGATCCATCATGCTAGGACTGTTGTATCGCTGCTTATATAGTTGTAGCAAACTATCAATGATGGGGATGACATGAACCATATAGGGGGTCCCCTTTTATTGCTTACTTGCTAGGGAAGCCTATACACTAACCTAGGTTTTGAATTATCTCAAAACGAGATCATCGCCAAGCTTCAACAAGGGAGTACGGTCAAAGTATCAGATCAGACTCGCATTGTTACTTGTTTATCCCTTGTGGAAATGTACTTCATTTGTTACGATCATCATAGACTGATAGACCCCTCTCTAACTGTGAAATGTTTCATGCAATTAGACCACCTACCTGGCGATTGGTATCATTTAGGTAATAAGATAAGGTTGGCCAATAGATGTTTGTCGCTACCCCAGACTAGTTGTAGAAAGTTGGCATGTCGCACTCGTTTGCTCAAGATTCAAAGTTTTGGTGTTCAGTTCTAACCGCCAAAGATATGCATGTAGTTGAACTTGAACATTTCGGCTTTGAAGTCTATGATGCCTAACTTGTCGCCAGACAATTTGGGCTATGTCATTCTCTTGCCATCTCTATCTTGACCACAGAGAATAATGATTGGGGAAATAGATACATTGTCACTAAAGAATATGTATGGCAAAGCCCAACTACTCAAATCAAAATGAATCCTTTATCTTCTTTCAGCGCTTGTGAAATGGTCACTGAAAGCTATTCTTTGTGGTGGTATGATGAAGAATTCAGGACCAGTACAACCAACATAATCATCAATAGCTTCACCATTAGTGTAACACAATTCAATGGTAAGTTCTCCCATTTGGTGTACTACTCAATCCCTTTGACAAGCTTTTCGCGTACCTATTAAAAATACCTATCAAAACTAACTATGCAGCCAGTGGTAATAGGATCGATTCCACGAAGAAACAACAAGCATCGATTAATTGAATTTAAGCATCTAAACTAATAAAAGAATCTTTAAATTGTGATTATATTGAACTATGACTAACAAGAATGATTAATTGAAAGGATTAAATACTATGGCTAAAGAATCTAACTCTATGGTTCACTATAGCAGTAATTAGCAGCAATTCGATATCTACAATTCATAACAAGGCACAATCAAATTAGGGTCAAAGTTCTCTCAAATCGAATGAACCATAGAACTACTTCTAACCGTATCTCTCAACCTTGGATAGTCTCGTTCTACCTATTGATGTTGATCTTGTGCTAAGTCTTAATCGCTAGTTCTAGAGACTCGTGACTAATCAAATTAAGCAATTAAGTCGGGCCCTACGAAATTGATTATTGTAGACTGTGGGCCTACCTCGCGGGGGGCTTGGGCCTACATCGATGTGTAGTAGTGGTTGTGTTGTGGGCTTAAGCCACAGAACCCGCACGTGAGTGCGTTGGGGGAGTGTTGTTGAGTAAGGGGATCGCCACCGTGCCTATGAAGGTCAATCACGGACGCCCGAAACGTTGGTGCCAAAACAATGGCCCCACGGTGTGATCTAGTAACCAGTTTGTGGGTTCGGGGACATGGTACGGATCGAATCTTTGACCCAATCCGCCCGCATGTAGCGGCCTCTACTCGGTCTCATTGTAATTCCATTCTAACGCGATTATTGGATGCACGCAACTTAGCAATTTCAAGCCTTATTAGCGCACTAATCCTAAAGGTTACTGAGCTTTCACTACTTTATAAAACAATGACTTCTACAATGGATAAGGCAATCACTTTGTTGTTAGTCCAATGTTAAAAAGGAGCCTAGAAAACCGATTGTCCATAATTATCTGACTTTAATGTGACAAGCAATTAAATTCGATCTTATTTAACCAAATATACAAAGCGTGACACAAAACATATATGTCAATATATGTATATATATATATATATATATATAATATATATATTATAATATATATATATATGGGACTTGTCTAGAATGAGAAATGGAAAATGAGTAAAACAAATTAAAAGATTGTCATGTGTCTACTATAAAGTAAAAAGTACATAAGAGGAAAATATTTGCTTTTAAAAGTAAGAAAGTGGGGCATGTGTCAACATTTTAAACAGTTTACTTATTTTTCATTTTCTCATTCTAGCAAGTCTATATGATATAATATGATATAGTATATATAAATATATATATATATATATATATCTAATATATTATATATATTATAATAATATATAATATATAATATATATAATATATATATATATATATATATAATATATATATAGATACATATCGCGCACCTTACCTTGTCACTGTAACAACAAATCGTTAGAATATAATGAAATGCCTTTGATCGATCCGCTAAAACAAGACAAAAAAACCGTTAGTATTGACAGAGAAGTCATTTGAATCGGAGCCGCATGATGACAAGAACAAAACAATGTGAGTATGACCGATAATAATAAGTGTAATAACGTAAAATGAAAATGACATGGTGAAAAGGAAATCGAGAAAAGAAAATTAACCTACGTATTTACATGCAAAAAAATGAAAGGGCGTTCTACATTTTCACTTATTTAATGAAAACTCAAATATATATTAGTCAAGTTAAAAGAAGAGAAATAAGGTTTGGGTGAGTACTCAGAGTTATGATCCTTGATGTGTCTGCGAGTTCGATTCAAAAGACGCTAAACTCGTATTTTGTGTTTGTAGTATCCCCCGCAAAGAGGGAAGTGAGAACGTGAGAGAGTATGGTGAAGCTCAAACGATGCCGTATTCCGTAAGTGTCTGAATGCATTCAGAAGATATGAGGCAAAGAGGGTAATTCTGGGCACGAAAACCAAAAAACGAGCGTATTATACGCTCAAAACGAGCGTAATGTAACGCTCCCGCTCAGATGGAGCCGTATATAGCGCAATTTATCTGATTTCAACCACCTTCTAAATAACAGAAGTCAATACAATCCTAGAGCGTAATACCTCTGACGGAACCGTATATACGCTCCATGGAGCAATATACCTCGATTAATAACGGAATTATATCCATATTTGTTTGATTTTCTTGGATTTGATGAATCTAGACACGCCTTTGCAAGAAAACGTGCTAGGGGGTTCTAAACATTCCGGTATTTGTTGGTATTTGTGAAAGTATCTGATGTTCATGTATTTTTTGTGTATTTGATTTTTGTAAATATTGTAAAATTCATAGAAAATTATAGAAAAATCGAAAAAATAATCTAAAAATACCGGTGAACTCATAAAAATGAGAAGAATGCAATGAAATTAGGAAAATCACCAGTATAAATTATTTTAAAAAATCCTAAAGTTAAAAAGAAAATTCCAAAAATAGAAAATAATTAGAATAAATAAAAGAAAATACTTTTTGCCTCTTATTTGACCCTTGCCTCATGATTTCGAGCATGCCTTCACATATTTCGAGCTTTTTTTACGATTTTAGCTGACTTCATGTGACTGACTTCTTTTATCATGTTTTTGCTTAGTCTAATTAACAAGAATCAATCATATGTCCATTCTTACCACAATAGGTGCAAACGTGCATGTCTTTTGCAAATACGTACTTACCTCTCTTGAATTCAGAAATCCAAGCACCATCTTTGCCCAACTTTTGTGGCTGTTGGGAACTAGAACAAGAATACCCTAATCCAAACCTCTGAGAATTTCCAGGTTGAGAGGTTAGGGTGTTTAGGGTACTTTGAGCATCGAGCAACCTGTTCATATGTTTTAGGCAATCACTCAGATCCTGTTCCTTTGTTTCAAGTTTCTTAAGCTGAGCTTTATTAAATTCTACAACAATGGCAAGATCCAACTTAACCCTATGAAACTCATCCTTAAGTTTGGAAACCAGATCCAGGTCTGGTTCAGTAGTGGTCTCAATGTTTTTGCCTTTTGTAGTTTGTGTATTTCGGCTTGAAGATCACAGATTTTACCTTCATATTCCAAATGTAAAGAATCAATATCAATATCTTGATTACCTGAAGTAACTTCAGTGTTGAATCTTTTGCTTAAATTGAATATTTCATCTTGTAAATCATAGATCTTACCCTCATGTTCCAAACATAATTCTTCCACATTAACATTTGCACCACTACTGCTAGCAAGAGAAGCTTTTATAATCACATACTCTTTGAACAATTCTTCAATATCATCAATCATATAATTATGAGCTAGAATTAAATCAGCATGTTCTAGAGTAAAACTTTTTTGTTTAAGCAACTCGAAATTTATTCCTTCTACTTCAGCCTCCTTAAGTTTACTAAAACCTTTGTCATTGTTTTGATAAAAAATTTCACTAGTAAAATCTGACTGAGGTTTTAACAATTCATATAATACCCCGAATTTTCTCAATGGCATAATTTTATTTTTATGTCACCTTTCTAGTAATTTCTCTCTAAGTATAGCTTTTATTTTGAGTTGATATATTATTATTATTATTATCATTATTATTATTACTATTATTACTATTATTATTATTATTATTATTATTACTATTATTATTATTATTATTATTATTATTATTATTATTATTATTATTATTATTATAAAAACGTGGCAAGCGATACAACAAACAAAAAGAACAAGTGATCTACAAGAAGTTGGAGGGGAGCCGAGAGACAATCTGGGCCCCCACTCCTCTAGCAATAGCGAAACCCATCCTAGTGAAGATTTATTATTATTATTATTATTATTATTATTATTATTATTATTATTATTATTATTATTATTATTATTATTATTATTATTATTATTATTATTATTATTGGCTAATGCTGCTTATAAAGCTAAAGAGAAAAGTTAGAGAAGCAGACACGAATTTAGGAAAGCTAATGTGTTCTGCATTATTGAACTTATGTCTAGAACTCACATGAAAAAATTTAGAAGCTTGAATAAGTTTTAGTATTAGAGACAATTGAACTTGAGTGTTGAAGACCGTCGTTTTATAGGTGCTGCAGAACAATACACTAATGGGTTTATCAAAAGATTGCGGAGAAATTAAAGAACTTCCACCAGCAAGCTAAGAAGCTTTAACTTCAGAATCCAAGGTCAGCATCCTGCCCTACTTCTAAAGGCATTCAAAACGAGTCTACACACAAGTTACGACTTTATGATAAGGCCCTAATCTAGTCTCTCAGTCGCTCTTTCCCCCGCAGCTTCAAAAACAAATCACTCATCACCTGTTACCATGCTCAAACCACAAAAAATGCCCACTTAGTGGCCTACTATAGACCATCTTAACACAGTCATGTTTCGAACTTAAACAAGGGAATGAGAACGAACTTAATCTTATAAGGCGCATTGAGTTCAAGAGCCGCAAGCTTCCATATATGTATATCAAACGGAAGCAAACACCAAGTGAATTAAAAACAAAGTGCACGTACTTAAAGACAATTAATTCCAGATAACTAGGTTAAGCTAGTTATCAAACAGTTAAATAATTTTACAGTCTTGTAACTGGCAACAGCACGATGTGAGCAAATTCGCGTGGCTACTAAGGCTAGATTGATGTCAGTACGCACCGGGTCAACACATTATAACACTGGTTGAATGGGCCAACTCCTCTCATTGTTCCGAACACGCCAGCTCGGAACGTAGAGAACGACACCCTAACCTATCCAATTCTATAGGAGTGTGTCCGAATCGAGGAACCACTAGTGGATCCTTAACCAGAGTATATCCAATTATCAAAAAACAAACATCAAGTGTATCCATTCCAAAAAACAAATCCAAAACAACCAATCAATATTCTCTCAATTTCTCAGGGTACCACTATGACTTACCCTTAAGAACCCACAGGCCACAAATGACCATTTTTCAAAACAAGTTCCGTAATTCAATGTAGTAGATTAACCTATTAGGTCAATTAAGCCCTACAAACCAAGGTCAAAAAAATCAAGTTCAATATCAAAGGTTCACCATTCAAATCTTTGTCAAACAATTGGAAAAAACGTCACAATTAACTCAAAAAGTGTATAGAAAGCAGAAATTTTGATAAACCATTAATTAGATAGACCAACAAATAAAGTTCTAGAAAAAACTATTGTATAAAACCCACATGACCATTAAACCACAGGTTTACATTGTCAAAGACTTAGTCAATCGCCGTATTAAGTATTATTCACACATTAAGCGAAACTCATCATAGATTTAATTCAATAATAATATTATAGCTAAGTTACTGTCTAAGAATATTTAAAACTGTTTTTAACACTTGGAGCTAAATTATCTTTCTAACTGCTGAATAATTTTAATAAATTGATACCCAACCAGAATTCAAAGACATAATTACCATACTAAAATAATTTATTAAGCTTAGGGAGATAGTTAAAGCTCGGTTTATATACCTAATTAACCAATTCATGGTGTTACAACATAAAACGTCAACCGAATATTAAAGTTTTCCTACGATTAATAAATAGTAATTGACTTTCCAATAGATTATTTAATTAACCAATTAATTAAGAAGCATTCCAAAGTAATACATTTTTTTCTGAATTAGACTAGTAAGTACATTATA
>SNQN01004683.1:33392-49884 GCA_008642245.1 Bassia scoparia | reverse complement strand
AAAAAAAATATGCTTCAAATAAACGCTCTTTCATTGATTTCTTTTGCCTTGGACAAAGGAGACTTGTTCAATTTGAATCATTGTAAATCGACCACAGACGTTTCGAGTAAGTTTCYGTTACTCGGTATCAAATATAAAGMATGTAAAACTTCGTATATAAACATATAAATATGTATATACTATGCAGACGTAGAGCCAAAAACATACATGAGTATAATCTAATGTATAACTGAATTCCTACTATTGTAAAAATTGGAGATGCTTGTGGTTAAACCACCAGCGCTGCCTGAATCTACGACATTGTTTACATAGGATCCAATTGAGCACCACCGGATCAACTACAGCATACCATAAACACAAACCTTGTTTACCATGTCATAWCAAAAAAATTAGACAACCTGATGCTATAAGGAGTACAGAACATTGGACATGACGTCTTGCGTGAAAATGGATYAACTTCATTCAACATTACCTCATCCAGAGACCAGCTTTAAMATGATGATGATYATATTCAAGATAATCAGGGGCAACCTGAAGTACTGAGCTACATATATAAGCCCTACAGCTTGTTGTTTAAGCGACTTTCCTCTGCCTGTTGTAGCCTCGAAGCTTAACCCCTTTGGAGTGAGGAACCGGTCCTCATTGAGTATTGCCAATGCATTCACAAAAAGTAGGAGACCTTCAACCAACGTCCAAAAACCCATTCACTGCAAATCGGAAAACAATGTCTATAGTCTGTTAAAATCCCCTCACCTAAACTTTTTCAAAAAAATAKAACCAAGACATTTCTCTCACATTTGACATGATAACAAGATTTGCATAATATTGCAAAGTGAGCACACAACAGAACCTAGAACGTTGTTTAATTTATACAAACAACAGTCATATATATACTTGTACATACAACGGTAGCAAAAATTCTTACATGCATGGAAGTTTAAACAATTTTTCCAGCCCTAAAGCTACGCTAATTAAGCAAAACTAAACCTCCCTCAACTAACTGTTTTCCAAAAATAAAACAAAAAAATACAACAACATCGAACGTTTTGGACATGTCCTCTCACATTTGACATGACAATAAGATTTGCATAATATAGCAGAGTTGAGCAACAAGTCAGAACCTAGAAACGTGTTTAATTTATACAAACAAAGTCATATTATACTTGTACAAAAGGGGTGCAAAAATATTCTTACATGCTTGAAAGTTGAATAATTCCTGCCCTGAAAGCTACGCCAATTAGCATGGCCAAGTAGTACTAGAGATTAAAATGACAGTTTACACAATTAGAAGAGCATTAAACAATTTCCAGGCAAGCTACGCTAATCTAGCATGGAAGTAGTATTAGAATATGATCTATATGAAAGTTAACAACAATTAGGAGAGCGTTAAACAAGAAATCACTATGACACCTCAATTCGTCATTGAGTTTGACTATGGAATTGAATTCGAGTACTTACTTTCTTACAAAGGGTCGAGGAGTTTTTCTAGGATGTTGGTGATGTGGCCAGGGGAAAGGGGATGTAGTTAGGATGGCTGGATTTGCATTTTAATTGTTGTGTCTAGTCTAGTGAAGTTTTCGGTCAGGATGTGTCGGGTTAGAACTATGATAAAGGAAGTCATGATATACGCTCGATCATTTTCGGAGCGGTTAGTGCTGATCTCTAACGATGGGAATGGTTAAGAATGACGAGGGAAGTTAACTGTATCGTTTCATTATTTTCTTTGAGTTTATCTTACGAAATCGAAAGCAACAGGTTTAGCACTAATATTGTACATTGAATTGGTGATTTTTATATGGATATGAACTATTATTTAATTTTATTCTCAGTGTAGGTGAGTAATATAAAAAGATGGAGGATAGTTATGAATTATAGCTATAATCAATATGTGGCTGATAACTCAGAAAAAGGGGTATCAGGGTTAATTGCATCACCGGTCGCAACATTAGAATGAAGTAGATGATCGCTCTAATATTTCTTGAGGAAAATTTGGGGAAGAGAATTTATTTTCGTATCTTAGTATTGTAAAAATAATTAATGGGGTAATTAGGGGAGAGTTAATAGGTTCTTTTATTTTATTATTTATTTATTAAGTTTAAGTAGGGAGATTGATTAATTTCGTATATAACCGCTTAGTTTAAGTGATCTTCTCCAATCTTAGCGCTAATTAAAAGTAGGAGGTGAACGTTATTAAAGATCCCCATAAATAGATATACTTAATGGGTGAGGAATCTAATTTAGATGGATAGGGTGGGTTAGAAACACGATGTAATTAGAATCTATGATAGGTTGTCTAAAATGTTTATTGGTTGTAATTGGGATTCTAATGGTTATAATAAGAAAAACGCTACAATAGGCAAGTGGGTTTGACTTCTATTACTTTTTTATCTTAGCGCTCGATGCATAACCTAGATGAATAAAGGGAAGGAGGCAATCACTCAAGGTTGGGCACTGATCTACCTGGTACGGATTAACACTAGATTCTCAATGATAAGGCACTTGTCAAACACTTTTCTCGGGAGCGTAGCTGCTATGGTACACACCACATGATAGTCTTTAGGACTATGATAGGGCAAAAAACAAAATACAATAAAAAGGGAGGATTAGATGATAGATTAGAGGAAAGAAATACCTATACTCACCTTTATATTTATGTTATCCCCACTACGATTAGTCTTTACTCACTCATTAGTTCCATTCTAAGCACGGAGTGATAATAAGTAAGCTCAGTTTAGTTCCTTAATAGCAACAAGCCAAAATACTCTTAGAGTGGATTTTCTGGAAATGCCACAAGTTACTTCTTTTTAACATATCTCTAACTATTACAGTCACTACAAGAACATTTAGATAGGCAAAGTTAATTTGGTTGGATTATCAAACTTACAGGTCAGGTTGCTTTTTCCATCTACATTTCACACTTCAGTTAAGGTTGTGCAAAGGTCACATCCTTGAGATTAGTAAAATTCTTTTTACACTATCAAAATTCATTGCCTATGACTGGGTTGATCTAAGTCAACGGAGTATTGAGGATAAGGTAGGAATGCTATGTTTCTCCCTAAATTGTTGATTCGAGGATCAATCAATAATCAATAGAAGAAAGGTCAGCTATGACTTTGTTTATTTTTTATTTTTTAAAATGTTCCAGTACATAATCACAAATTCTCTGCGTCCCCAATATTCCATTTGTTCATCTACATTCCTAACTCTTGAACAATGTCATTTTGGCCTCGCGTCATCGCGCTCAGTCTCTTTTTAGACTCCATTGATCTCAATCGCTCCACTCTTCAATACCTAAACAGTACGCATATGTATCTCTCTTAGTTCGGTTCATTCTAAATTCTATCTCATTAGAGTTTCACCACATGCCATCTTAAGATATGCATCTATGTAATCCCCACTTTCTTTATGTCACTTCTCTAGACCTCATAGGAGCACATAGTGTTGCTATAAATTTCTCCTTCAACTTTAAGGAATGATCGGTGAAATACTCCGTATGCGCGTTCTATATTCAATATCTTTTCTATCCAAACACAACATCAATTGTGTGCTCCTTTGTGTCCAAAACTAATCATAGTACCATCTACTCAGTTTACTCTGACTTAGTTAAACCCTCTAGAAAATTAAAACAACAGCTCTCTTAAACATTTCAATCTAGTGTTGTTAACGCCACTTACACAAAACATTTTTTTAGTTCAAATGCCAATGTGCTTCATTCGAATTCCCACAGGTCACATTTGTAAATTATACTTCCAGTCCTAATTATCATCTCCTCAAACCTATCTCCAATACAAACCAACCGCTGGAAGCCTTTAAACCACCATATCCCCACTCTGACCTCCCCCACGGAATTCCCACCGCATAAACCTCAATGGGTAACGGAAACCAAACAGTACCCACCGCCCGAACTTGCAATAACATTGTAACACAAGACTCCGCTCTTTCTATCATGTCTCATTCCCTTCACTTACACCAACCTCATTTCAATATCACACGTCTCCGATCTCGTTTCTATCTTTTCAATCTCCTTTACTCTATTCAATCTCTTTCTTTTTCTTTCAAACTTCTTGTTCTGTTTCTCCTTACGGATAAACTTCAATAAATAACTCTCGAGCCAAAAAAAAAAACAAAATATAAATGGAGGTGATGTGCTTCATTACCCTTTTGTAAGATTTCCACTACTACAAGCATACAAATGTGGAAGTATTCAAATATTTCTATATGCAAATTAGAATTAGATTAGGTTCAGAAAATCAAATTATTAATGCCTTAATACACTCATCAACCACATCATCATCCACCCAATTATCTGAACTCCAATAAACTAAATTCTGTCAAACCTAAAACAACGATTCAATTGTTGAATCAAAAATCCCTGGCAAGCATCACTACATTCAAATTAACTCAATTAACACTCATTACTAACAAAACTACATTACTTTTCATCTAATAACGCGAAATTAAGATGATTCGTAAGAATCATTTCTAATAAAAATGATGAATATTATAGTATTTAATGCACTAAAAGCAAACAAAGCATCGAAAATAATTGATGAAATGGGAGAAAAATAAACTTACATTTTGCTGAAGAAGAAGAATRGAGCTGCTTCAAATCAAAGAGTGTGCYAAAATGGTTGATTCAGGCACGAAGAGCTGAAGAAAAYTTCTGATGCAGTTTTRAGASTTTCGATTCATTTCCCCATTTTTCTCCTTTTCGATTKAGAAACGTTGCGAAACGTTAAATTTACACTTGTAATTTTGTTTAAGATGCCAATTAAATGTTAAGTMTACAAAAATAAATAAATAAATAAATAATATTGGTGGTAATTTACAACAAAGGATAACTCACGTGGTTAAAGTTTCTCCCCCTATCTTGATTCTTATTCCCGGCCTTAAGTCATTGACTCTCTAAACACACACAAAAAAGTAGCAAGGATATTTCCCGTATACTTTTGAGTTTTAGCCTAATAACTCATATACCTCTATATTAATAGCCCAAATATCCGGAAAAAAATAAAAATTGCGTCATACACTAGATGAATAAGTGAATAATATGGATGAATAATAGTGCAAAAATTAAACTCCATATTTCGTAACTATATTTCCCTTCGGAAATTAATATTACGCCGTACAATAAAATTAGGAAAATGATATTTATAGTTTTAGGGCTATGTATAACATGATTAAAATGGAAATAAAACATGAGGTTGGATATTTATTATCTAGAATAATGTGTATTTTTGTATTGTTTTTCTAATTTTTTTTCTCTTAAATAAAAATAAAATTACAAATGTCATTAAATGTTCAGTATATAACCTTGACTATTGTTAACATTATTAACTATTTTTATCCCATCTAAAAGATATGATCTATTATTAATGGGCTGTGCTTCAGTGAGTAATAATGTCTATATTTGGGCTTAGAGCTTCGTGTGATTATACATGTGTATACCGCTCCACTAATGGGACTTTTTAAGAAGTAACTTCATAGCTAATACCTCGGAAACGAACTTTGAGTTGAGTTGAGTTGAGGTTGAGTTGTGTTTGAATCAATGGTTACAATTACAAAAGAGAGTTGTCATGTAAATCTACGCGGATTCTCATTTCAATGGAAAATCAAGGGACATTCTACTAATATTTGAGTTTGATCTTTTTAATGAGTATCACATGGTATATTATATCTATAAACATTTGATTAAAAGAGTGCAGCGACAATAGATAGTTGTTGCACGTGCTGGACTTTCCATAGCGTTGTAAGCGCGCCACGTGAGTCTTTAATTATGATTGATCCTGTGATCTTTAAGATAGAACGCATCTCACATCAAATATACATAACAACCAACATAAACATACCAATCACATATTATAACACACATATAGTATATCGATGTCAAACACTAATCTAATTCAAATTAGGTCACAAAATGAATCATAACTATCATACAACCTAATTTCCAAACAACGAGCAATATAAACACACGAACCAACAAACACAACAACCACCACTGTATCTCATCCAAACAACCATATTAATACTACAATAAACACAATCAAAACTTATTTACACGACAAGCCATACAAAAACCAAACAAGCCAACACCAACAAATGCACAACTAAACTATCATCTCCATAGCATACAGAGACAAACATCCCACACACCAACCACACAATTGCAATCCACAACTCTAGCACACCACTATAAGCACATAACCTACAACTTCACCAAAAACTAACACACACAACAACAGCAACCTCACAATATACTAGCTCCAAACCAACTAACACTCAAACTAATGAACACACATCACTAACAAAAAACACTCACATCATACGTTACTAAATCACATACACAACAACAAACTACACCATTCGACATACCAACACGAACAACACCACGAAAACACAAAACACCACAAACACCAAAAAAAACACAGGAGACCACAATCGACAAAAAACCGGGCCCCAAACACTAACTTCAGGATTTTACAACAAAAACATGATATATTTTAAAAATGGGTGGGAGAAGGAAGAAATGGGGTATAGCTTATGGAAACCATCCCAATTTTTCCCTATGAGGCTATGGATCAACTTCACCACAATATTATGTAGGGAAAAATTATCTCTCTTCCCCCCCTAATATTGAATATTCTGAATATGCATTTAACACAAGGCCACGTCCGTTTAACTTTTCATTTTTTAAAAAAAATTAGAAAAGTACACAACTACCTCCAAATTTCTTTAAACATATCAATCACGAAATTGCAAAATTGCTCATGAATTTCCCCATCACAAACGAGTTTGGAATACTAGTTGGCTATAGACCTCATATTTAATGTCACAAGGCAAACTTCCTTGTTTTGGGCAACATTACTAAAGAATTTAGGAGTTGATGTTGTTATGTCACATGGGTGACCATGAGACATTATAATTGCCTTATGGTTATACACTTATCCACCCAGTTAGAAGATGATTTAGACCCTCATCCACTTGATATTTGATTCTTTCACCTTTTCAAGCATACTATTGTGCTCTAATAACTTTGATTTTATTCAACTTGTTTAATCATTGGAATGATTATAACGAAATCACCAAATCAATACCTCTTAATAATAACACAAAATAAATTGAATTAACTTTATAGGGGTCTTAATGGCATGTGCTTCTTAAGCGACTGATCCGGGCCCTTTTAGGGTCCCACACCTTTGAATTCTTTTGTACTCCCTCTGTTCGATAATGTTCCTGCCAATTACTGTTCATACGCTTCCCAATGCATGTTTTGTATCGTTTATATCTTTAATTATATATCTATGAAAATTATAACGATTAAATATATATAAACTACACAATAATACGAATCAAACAAGATCCCACATCACTATATTTATTCTTATACATTAGTAGTTATTTGTAAGATTCTCTCTACTTATGAATAATTGAAAAAAAAAGTGACAGGAACATTAAGGAACGAAGAGAGTAGTATTATTTATCTGTCTTTATTAAAATTTATATATTTTTTAATACTTGTTATTTACAATAATCAAAACACTATATTTGTTCCATTTAATTAATTAGTACTTATTTTGATGGACTCCGTATACTGAGTATAACCTTTTGTTTTGAAGATTTCATCTAGATAATTCTCTCAAATCATTTTATTTAGAATATACTAAGTAGAACTCAAGTAGTTTACTCCAAAACTCAAATCTACAACTCTTAAAATAGTTAAGCTAACATTCATAAATTTTATCCCATGTACTCTTCATAATTAAACCCACAATCATACTTAGATATTTTATCTAACTTTAATTTATCGTCCTCCGTTACAGTGTCAATCAAGGATGAGGTATTTAATAAATTAAAATCACTTTGTCATACTCACAAAACGAGATTGGAGTAGTTTGATTAGCGAAAAGATGTGTACTCACTTTTTAGGGACCTATTTTTAATTTCTTTTTTCCCGGGCTTCAAAAATATTCAAGACGACACTGCTTAACTTAGACACAAAATGATGAAAAAAAATGTTCAGAGCAAATTAGACGGGACAAATGCAATTTTGAAAGTGAGATATAATTCAAGTTGATTAAAATTTTCCTCCGGTTTCAAGAGATCCTAGGTCAATTCTAACTCACAACATTGCCACTCTCTTAACCAAAAAAACAAATGAAACTTTTGTAGCGAGCAAATTAAAATTAAATTAAATTAAATTAAATACTTCGGTATATAACTGTACTATTTTGTCGGATAAAATTGCACTGAGTTGCCCACATGGGCCACGAGACATACCCAATCTCCCTCCTCCAATCTCCCATAAGGTTTACTATGGCATGAACATTTACCTTAGTATTTGGAAATGAATATTGATAATTTAATATAAATATTTATTTTCAAAAATGAACATTTACATTTGAAATATTTGATTATTGACATTTAAATTTGAGACGAACATTTATATTTTTGACGTGAATAATTATCGAGGCAATAATAATAAGAGTTATGATATATACAACACTTAATGCTGCATATAAGAAGCCAAAAGGAAGGTTTTTAAAAGTAAATATTTAATGACAGGTGGACATTTTAACTAAATCTATAATACTTACCATTTAAGCAAAATTTAATGCTTATACAGCTTAAGGGCTGCGTATAACATTTTTCTCGTAATATATAAGCGATATGGCCCGGAATATCATAGAATTTGCGCCCGTCTCCCACGAGGCCAGGAGTCCCATCATCAAATCATTTCATTTCCACACTACTAAAACAAAAGTACAAACCAAACTTCGAAATCCACTATAAAATCAATCCATAATTAATTAGTACTTTTCTTATGTTAACCGTGATTTCGTTAGATATGCATCATTTCACTGTTTCATGCATTTATTATTCAGGAAGAGTAGGTGACCAATTAGATTAGATTATAAATAAGTTGAAGATCTCACTTTCAATCAATTCAATTCAATTCATCATCTTCTGCAATTCAATTGAGCTTGAGGTGAGAGAAATTTGAAGTTAGAAAGGTTTTTTTTTGTGTGTTTCAACGATTGATTTTAATGGAGGATCAGAGTTCCAGAATCGTTGAAATTGGAGGAATTCAACTTCGAATTCTGATATGATCATAATTCAACCTGGGCTCTTGATATCGGAGGTTTTGATTTCGAAATTTTTTATTGATTATTTATATCTGTCAGTGAATTGTTGTTCTGCTTTAATTTATGTAAGTATTATTGTTTCCTTATTTATATGATATATCAACAAGTTTTGGCTTAAATTATTGCTGATTATTGCGTACATTTTTGTTACATAACATTTATGTGTAATTTTGAGTTCAGTTTCTTAGTTGAAGTTTGGTTTATATTTTAGTGGCGTTAAAAATTTTAGATCATGTTTAGGTTAATTTTGGCAAAATTGAAGTTGAACTAAATTGATATCTTCAAAACTTATGAAGCTGTTTAATTTTGATGTAGAGGTATTATTGATGAGTTATGATCCAAATTAGGACTAATAATCAATGAATGCAATTGTTGGCTTGCCTATTTAAATCATGTTTTATGTACAATGAGATTATCACAGTGCGATTACTAGTGATCTTGGGAAATTGACATACATTTTTGAGATAGAAGGGGAAAAGAAAGGATATTTTGGAGTTTGTATGAAATGCTATTGTAATTTTCTCTCATAAGCATCATGAAAATAAGTGTGTGTCCTGTGTTTGTTTTCACCTTCTCAAAACTTCTAGTATGGTGGAAAGAACTTATTTAGACATGATTAGAAATTCTCGTACTGAGAGAACACACACTGATTAGGAACTTCTGGTATTGTGTCTTTTTTGTTTCGGCAACATAGCTTTTGTCTGTGTGTGTGTGTCTCTCATTTGAACTGGGGTACTTCTGTTATATATGAAGTAGTGAGCAATGGCAGTTTTGACTTTGTTGTATTTCATATGATATATGTGATTGCAATGAGGCTAGAGAGTCTATTTGTTGAGGATTCTCTCAGCAAAAACTTGAATCATAACAATTGTAACTTTTGGCCTTGATGTCAGCATATTGAATCATTTTTACTTGCATTTTGTTGATACAAGTAATTGTTTATAGATTTTGCCTTATATTATACTGGATTGGCTTTTATTAGATAGCTTCCTTCCCATCTTTCTACAGAAAGAGAAGGTTCTTTAGGATTCTTTGACTTCATTAGAAGATCAATTTGATTGTTTTTGCTGCATATTGTCCATCTTTGATAAGAGTATCCTACATGGATCTAATTTAGTTACATTCAATACCCGTTTGTTTTTGTAGGTCACTTATCAAATTGGTGTATTTCTCTAGAAAGTAGTCTGGAAAGTAGTTTTAGCAACATGTCCAAGTGGAGGAGGTTGGACTTATCAATGATTCCAGAACTTACCAAGTCCTGACGGAAGCTCATTTTGCAAAATTTGAAACCAACAAAATAGATGAGTGCTTGGACTTCATTGAATCAAGCAACTTCATGGAAGCGGTATGATCATTCTTCTTTACCTTATTTCTCTTTTGCTTGTCCTAATGTCCTTATTTTTTTGTTAGAGGTTGTGATCTCGCTTGTACCTTGATCAGTACTCTGTAGGAGTTGGTGATAGCCTAAAATTCTGTGCTTTGACTAATGTTCTAACGTACTTATTAAGGTGAATCTAGATTGCAGGGATCAAGAGGATTCAGATAAAAAAGAATTACAAATCAAGGTAGGGATGTTTTTTCATCCTTCACTGCCTTTTCTCTCTCTATTCTTCTGTTTTCCATGTTGTGTACTGCACTAAAGCATACTAGTTGAGGGCCTGATCCACCTAGGCATAATCATAACTTAAGGTTTTATTTTTATTGCATTACTTGAGTACTGATTTAGTTGTTGCAAGTTGTGGTGGGCTGGTGCCTGTTGGCAGTGTGGCACCATCTTAATTGGATTAGCTCTTTTATGGTTCCTTTCCAAGACATGAAATTCTAAACACGCAAACAACAGAGTAACCCCATTTTACTTGAAACCATATAAATTTATCGAGCCTGTCAAGAGTGTCAAGTATGAAAAAGTATTCTCTCTTGGGTGTGATATTGGGATTTATTTTCCATGATTTTTCCTCATGTTGTATTTTCTGTGTTATATCCTTTGCTGCCTATGCATCTTTAACTCTTAAGGTACATTACATTGTTCTTAGCCAATATTCATTGTTTGTTGCAGGCCACTGGTGGTGGGGCCATAAATATGCTGATCTCTTAAAGAGAAATTTGGGATTTAAGGCTTGACAAGGAGGATGAAATGGACTGTCTTGTGAATGGTGCTAATTTTTTGTTACAGGTGAGGATCTGTTAATTTGTTAATGTTATAGGCTGATAACAATCATAAATAATTCTTTTAAACAGCTGTTGTGTGCATTGTTTCCCTTTTCTAGTCTTGTTGGTCTGTGGTGGCCGACTTACTGGAGCAAAGCCCTGAGATAAGGCTATATTATCCTGTTCTTTACGTTTAGTTCAACTCAAATGAGATTAGACTAAGGGGTTTGCCCAGTGAGAGGATTCAAGGTGTGGWTTTAGTGTCTATACTTGCCTTACTTGGAGAAGATCAGGAACTAAATGTTRGTTGACAAGTTATATCTAATTTCTGGCTGAATAAGCAAAGTGTTAGCAATTTGTAAGTGGTCGTCCCATAAAGGCCAATATGAGGCATTACAAATATTATAGCGATGCACATTGCTGCAACCTATAAGGATACATGATAAACCATGACATGACAACCTTGATGTGTGCACAATAAGCACCTCTTCTGTGATCCATGACTGCAAGCATGACTATGACTGATTTTTTAAGCTTGTTCCTCCCTACTTATCCTTCCTTTATGGTGCACATTTTTATTCTCTACGTGTTTCCACTTTCCATAGCCGGGCATACTTTTACTCCTTCCTTGAAAAAGCAAGCCTGTTCAAAAAAGCTTGCTTATCATCTCGAAAGGTCTTCTTTCTTACTTTTTTACCCTGAATCATTTTTGAACAAATTTAATATGAGGAAGAGAGAAGTGGCAGAATTATTTTCAAAAGTTTAAGTTTGCTCTTATGATGTTTAGCTTGTATCTTGTCCAATTGTAATTCTGTCACGTTTGTTACTTTACTCAGTTACTCTTGTATTGGACTTGTACAGGATATCTGACATGGAGGATCTGTTTTAATACACTTGTTCTTTCCTATTCACTGATTTCTGCCACTGTCTGATGGGAATTGTTACTTTACTTTGAGTAGGCAGTGCCCCGTGAAGCTTTCACATACATGGAAGGTCGGAAAGAATTTGTGCAGATTGACGCCAATGATCTTTTTCCCTATCTCCTTGTCAACATTGGCTCTGGAGTTAGTATGATTAAGGTACTTGATGATCATATTGTTTTATACTTTGTGCTGAGGTTATTAGTAAAGGTTGGCTGTAAACTGAAGTGGTAAGTCAGTTTCTCTACTTTTTATTTGTATTGCATCAATAATCACATTCTGTTTCCAATGTTCATTGCTATTTATCTTTTGTAGGTGAGGTGATGGAAAAATTTGAGCGAGTTACGGGACAGTGTGGCGTGGCACTTTTTAGGTTGGGAAAATGTTAACAAAATGCCAAAGGTAGCCTTGATATTTATATAATTACTTATTCTAATTTTTTGATGGTTTACTGGGATAATATCAGAGTTGGGGAGTCCTTTTAAGTGCAGTGTAATGTTTGAAATTCTCTTGCGTATCTCATCAGTGATATATTTTTATGTGAATAAAATTTCTGCTACTTCCAGCTTTGATGGCTTGCTGGAGTTGAGCCATCAGGGAAATAATAGAGTGATTGATATGCTTGTTGGAGACATATATGCGGTTCAGACATATCTAAGGTATATCTTTTGATTTTTAAACAATTGAATGTATTTGTGTCATTAAAGGTGTCAGCATCTAATTGAATGGGTGGTAGCTTTTTTTTTTGTCGCCTGTTATGTTGAGTGATAGTTTGTGCCTTATGTGGAATTGTGCTTTGCAACAGAACACTTCTATTCATTTTGTTAGCTGGGTGAATGAATGAGAAAGAAGGGATTAGGTATGGGAGTGAATACTTTATCGCCAATATGTGGAATCAATTCAAAACCCAACCAACCGAGGAAATTTGCGTTCAAGGTAGTTCTTGTTTACCCGAGTATTGATAAAACATCTTCAAGGAAGAAAAGATAAATTGTAGATCTGAGGCAGAATTTATGGAACAGAAGATGAATTATGGAATGATAACTTATACTTCCTCAGTAAACATAATGATGCAACAAAAAAATTGCACACATTTTGAGAAGAAAATTTATGGTGTAAATGACAAATTAATTAAAATATTTAGTTGTAGTAACATAGATTCTCAATCTTGCTTGCATAAATATTTGATAATTTGCTTTTTCCCCCTTAATTTCCCAAAAAGGTGAAAAATAATTTTTTTGTAGTCATTATCGTTCGAGGAAGTATATTTTTAACTACCGTTGAAGTTGTCAATGATTGACAGACTTCCAAACAAAAATGATTTTAGACTCATCCTAACAAACTACGTACACAATTTAATATGCCCACTGCTCTCTCGACCCTGTTCATTGCACTATTAGCCTTTGTTTTGAACTTTTAATACAATTTAACAGAAAAGCCGCCCTCTATTTTCCGTCCAATTTTTAAAAAAACAATATAATGTAGCCTAATTGGTCATATTCGTTCCCTTCCTCTGCTTGATCTGATACTGCTATGATAATTCATATTCTTAATAGGCTAGGAGGTCTCTATATTTGTATACATCGTTTACACAATCTCATTGTTAGTGTTCTCCCCCCTCTCTGCCTGGCACTTCATATTCTCCTATTACCTCGTGACGCATGTCCCGAATCCATGGGCCTTCAATGATTCATATGTATAATGTAGTTGTACTATAATGCACATCTGGTCCTATTTTTCCTATTGGAACTTTATTGTATTGTAGTTATGAATTATATTTGAGGGTGATGTGCAGGTTCTGTTGCATCACCTTCTTATGTAAAACATCTGATCCTCAATTATGCTCAAAACTTCTAATAACCTGTTGGAAATGGAATTTTTGTTTACATGTGGAAGGAGATATGTACAAAATGAACTATTTGTGTCTTATTGAGGGATTGAAAAATATCCTTTGTTTGAAAAAAAAGGATGTACACGCCTTTCATACTATTTTTCTCCTTTACTTGGGTTAATGTTTGTGCTACTACATGACAGATTGGTTGGCAGAACAACAATAGCATCCAGTTTTGGCAAGCCAGTTTCTGATAATAAAGAGCTTGAGGACTACAATAGCGCAGATGTTGCTCGATCCCTATTGCGCTAGCTCAAACAACGTTGGACAGGTTAAGATTCATAGGGAATGAATATATATACCTCATGTTATGCATGGATTTGAACTCTGGGACAATTAGTTGATGATTATTGTTTACCCATCGGTTTATATTGGGCGTGGGCTTGTAGATTGCCTACTTGAATGCCTTTTATATGGAAAACGATAATCTTTGGAGGTTTTCATCCGCAGCCATGAATATACTAGGACACAATATTCTTGTGCAGTTCAATTCTGGTAATTTTTGGATCTTCTTTCTCAAATCACATATCCATTGTTTGATATCTTGATGTTATTACTTCCTTAGTGAATACGTATCCACTGTCTCAAATATTCAATTTACATTTCCATTGTTTGATTTGTTGAGCTGATGGGTTTTGATGACACTGAAACATCTGAAATGTAGAAACTCTCATTTATGCCTCATGATTATAACAAATTTTATTTTTGTCGAATTACCATGGCAGGACAAATATTGTTGTTTGAAATTTTACTTAATTTCAGAGATAGTTTCTTGTTACCAATGTTTAACTGACAGTTGAGAATAGACAGAAATTAGTACATATTGGTAACTTTATGAGTTTGGATTTCCGGAGCCAGTGAAGAAGACAGTCTTGTTATAGTTTGGAAGACTGGAAGTGCAAGACTTAGATCATTATTAGTGATTTGAACAATTGGTTGTGACAAAATGAATGTTCACACATGGTTACGCCATTGTGTAGTTTGATATATTGTTCAGTAATTGTGCTATCAGCAGCGAACCTTTGTTGCTGTTGTGTTCTACAGTGCCTAATTTTTATTTATTTACTCCCCTGCAAATTTCAGTCAAAAGGTAAGCAAAGCCATGTTTCTGGAGCATGAGGGTTTAGGGCATTGGTGTTTCAAGAGCTATGAGAAGCATGGACTTGGTACTTAATGGGCCACCATTAACCGACCAATCGCCTGTAGCATCACCCCGCCCTCAGATAGAACAAAAGCTAAAGCCTGTCATTTGGCGAATCAAAAGAAGCTTAAAGCCTTGATGACAAACGTTCATGGTATCAATGCAATAATTTGACCGAATTTGTTCTCAGTTCATGTGCAAAAATACATTTCCCCTGTTGTAATTCTATATTAGATTAATTCCTGTCTATGGATATGTCATACCGTTAGCAATTCTTCATATACACATTTCGATGTTTAATATTGGGGTTGGAACTTAGAAGGTGACGATATGTTACTGTCTTATTGACCCTGTTAGGCATCGTGTCGCATTGTTATTCCATTATATATGTACATAAGAAAAGATACCTGATTTTGTGACATCATTCAGTCATTATCTCATTAATAAAATTGCTCTTTGAATTCTTAGAAAACCATTTTGTTGACAAAGGGATTTGCATGATTCAATGTTTATGATCCAGCAAACTAGGAAGTTCATGACACAATTGACTGGGGCATCACTAGATATTAATGGCTGACCAATTTAACAATAAGAATCTRATATGATACGCGAGAAATATATAACATCGCCATATCTTGGCTTGATTAAGGGGGTGTTTGGTATGARCATCATAAATTACTTTACCTTTAGTAGTTGTTTGATATCTTTATGGAACAAAAGCGATCGAAGAAGAAAATGTTATTTGTTTCCTTCAATTTGGAAGAGGTACTAAATAGGGGGATAGATTGAAATAGAAACACTAATTTGAATCCATTTCATATGTTTAATTTTCTGTTAATACCAAACACCCCCTAAATTACACTTCAAAAATCAAGCTTCCTGAATTACCCCGTATCAAAATATTTCATGCTCTCCTGAAAATTCACAGTGTTTCCAATAATATGGTGTACTATCTACTATCTATATATAAATGATACAAATAAGATTTTACAGGAATCTCGAGTTAAGCAACATATCTCTGCTACTTCTTTCGGCAATGCAAAGCATTTCTTCTCCGTAAAGCCCATCTTTTCTTAATGTCGTGTATTTCATCTATCTTTGTTTCATTTGTGAATTCTTGAAATGACTTTTCATCTCCATCTAATCCTGTTGATTGAGAGACACCCTTTATCCGTGCCACCTCTTCGAGCAAATAGTTCATTAGCGTCTCTGAGGTCTTAGAGGTGATTCCCCTGAGATACCATGA
>SNQN01004683.1:0-31345 GCA_008642245.1 Bassia scoparia | reverse complement strand
GATTTTCTCATCAACAAAAACGGGCTCTAATCTCCAGCAACCTTCAAACCTCTTCATAAATCCTGTGTTAATCTGCTTGAACTTCATCTAAAAAACAAAAAGAAAAAGAGAGAATTCCATTATGTTCCGAGGTTATATGAGTTAGAGAAACATGATACYYKKAGAAACAAAGAGTGCGTTCCAAAGTTAAGAGCTATTCTTACAGAGTAATCCTCCCTGTTCTGATCTACTAAGACATGGACTGAGATTGTTCCCGACAACCAYAGGAACTTCCATATAGCTGCTTGTTCCACCTCAACCACTTGTCTAGAGCCTTCATCAAGTAATACCTTCCTTGATATGACCTCCTGATATATGCCCAAATCAATTTCGTAAACAAATGCAACTTTCCGTGCCCAGCTATTGTCAAAATGTAGTTCTTTTCATAAAATAATTCCTAGAAAAATAAATTGTGGGTGCGCTTGTAAAATACGAATAATTAGTTTATTAAGATTAGCCAAAACTGATATGAARCAGCAGAATTGTATTCTACTWAGGGTTGTTGACAAGTAAATTCATATACTGAAACTCACCTTGATGTTCTTGAAGACTRTCTTACTATCAGGGTCAATGACAATGTCAAACACTGCATCTGGTGGCAACCCAACATCAAATTTCACTTGCAGGTTGCAAAGCGATCCTCTAGGTACGGTAACCTGTAAGTATATAGATCATTCATTGTAATTCACAAATTTGTTAACTCAGAACAAAATTGGAGGCATCGCATCAGCCTTGTATGTAGCTCAATAAAAGTGAAAACACAATATGCTAATATAGGCATAGCAAACTTGCAAGCATAGAGAAATCATATGCCAAAGCAAATGATGCAGATTTAACGTCAATGATTTGGAAATTCGGCATAGTATTAGTTTTTCCTTGCCTACACACACAGAGCTTCATATGTCGAAAAATCCATATGGAAATTACCCAAAACTTATGAACATCTCTTTGATAATTAGAATCTCACGTTATTTCAGGCGATCATCACTCCAATACGGATTTGCTCGCCAAAGTTGTAGCTGTTTCTGCAGATCAACCTCCGATTAGGCAAAGATTTTTGCTCCTTCGGACAACCTGCTGAGGTACATCACATTCTGTCTCTTCCTCGCTTCCCCTAGTCCTCTGAGATGTGACTGTAAGAAAACATTTAGAATTCAACAATAACCACCATGAATCAAACAACAATCATAACACAGTTTGCTACATCTACACTCTAGCCTTTGCTCAATGCCATTAGAAACTACCAAACTTCAAATAACCTTTAACGACGACACGCTATGGCTATGATTAGCAAAAACCCATCAAAAATTTTACAAACAATAATGAATTTGAGGAAGAAGTACCAACCTTGATGAATATCTGCAATTCTTTAGTGGCGAGGTGAAGAAACTTTAGAATTGCAGGAATCAATCAGGTTAGGGCTGAATTCTATCAGTAGATTGGCAGTGTTTGTACCACTTTTTTTTCTCCCATTTATTCCTGAATTTCAGCAAAATCATTTACTTTTGATAGTTGTTGAGCAACTTTCTCTAAGTAAATCAAAGTACGATTCTTTTTCATCCATTACATCTTTCCACAATAACATTTTTAATTGTTTTATGAGAATCATCATTCATCAAAGCCAAAGAATAGTCCAGTATGCCAAGCTCAATTTAGGAATCACTCTATCGATAAGTTAATTCAATAAATATATCAACCAGATTTCATGAATTGGGCACCAAACGCATTTTCGCCTCCAAATTATATAAATTAACAAAAGCTTAGCCAAATATGCACAATTTTCCACACCCTAAAATTATCACATGCAATATATTACAACCCAGTTTCAACATGACAGAAATACCCAGATACATTCTGATTCATATAAGGAACAGCAATAAGAGCACATCAACTATAATATTGATATAATCACTAAGCAACAACATTAAAATCAAAGTAGTAGAAGAGAGAGAAAATTGGATAGAGGACGTTACTGAATGGATTATCTGAATGGCAGTAAATTATTCTGGAGAAATTGAATTAATAATCGATTACAACGCCCTTAAAATTTGAGCTTGAGATGAACATGCAATGTTACAAAACAATAATTGAGAGGAAATTTCGTAGTTTTTTCTTTCACGAAATTGTCGCCAGCTTATAGACAATGCTTTATGATAGCTATTTGCATAATTTGCCCGCTATTTTGAAGTGATATTTTTAAATCAGTCAAAAAAAATAAAAGACAGAAAATAACTTCATAACACCAATTTTGTGGAAGTGAATTTTCGCACGCTGAATCGTTCGTTTAAATTCAATGAAATTAGCCGGGAATTTCTGTCCGAATAAGTTTGCCAAGTTTATTTTATTTTTATTAAAAAGTGTGCAGCGGTTTTCTTACATTTTTATGTTCTCCGCTGCTTAAGAGATTAAGAGATTGGGGTCGCGATTTCTTATCATCACGCCTTATAACTCTTCTTAACACAAGAAAAAATTAGCTTGAGTATATTTGTTTTTTTATGAAAAAATTGAATTGTTGCAAATAGCAAAATGCTATAAGTGTTAGCATAATAAAATGAATTGTTGATTGTCGAAACCATAACATATGTTTCGGGTGAAACATATGAATCGTAAGTTGAGATGAGAAGACTTATTGGATGTTGTATTTCCTTACTCAACCTATAAAATAGGAACAAAATAGTTTACCTCGAGAGGGTTATCCCGGGTAAAACCCTCTGAAGGTCAGATAATTTATCAGATGGAATAATATTGCAGTAATTTTAAGTGAGTGTTTAAGGAGTTTAGATCACTGATTTGTGTGTAGAGCCCGTTTATCGCATCGGGGACCTGCTTGCCTGAGGTAAAGGAATTTTGGGGCACTCAATTAGTCTTTGCTGTTGCAGGCATTGGACTGGCCTACGTTGGTTTATTGGACTAGGAAGTTAATGGTATGAACCTTAAATAATGGGGTAATAATACCCATACAATAACCCGAGAAAAAATGGTATAATTCAATTTGATTATATTTTTTTTTAGCAAGAGAGTAGAAACAAAATCTAAAATATATGACCACAACCAAATTCATAGAAAAAGGCTTACACAAAGAATTTTTGGAGGGCTAACAAAGACAGGGTAGTAATTTGATACTCTCTAAATCAATTTTCGCCGTTAACCTCTCACTCTACCCTAAGCATTGATACAATGGACTGTAGTGTGTGAGGAAGTGTCAATATCACTTTCTTAAAACTAATACGAAGTAGGAGCACTTAATGTTACTTCTTAGTCTTTTTAGAATGAGAAAAGGCAAATAGAAAATACATTATACGCGCTTAAACAAGCTCTCTTAAATTAGACGGCTTAAATTAAACGGAACAAAGCGAAGGCCTCATTAGGTATTAGCTTGTTGGCCTTGTGCGGCAAGGGGCTACTTCTAGTTCTAGGTGCATTTCTCTAGTAGACTAGTACAACAGCTTCACGCAGACCACCTTATCCCGTGTATACGAGTAGCCTACTTAGCTAACCCGAACGAGCCACTAAATCCTTCCCCCGAGTTAGATAGCTGGTCTTCGACGGAACCTGAACTGCTGATGCCACTAGTCACTGGAAGAATTTATGTGATTGCTGATGCCATTGGTCACCACTCACCACTTCACCAGACACTCCTCTGGCATTAGGTCGAGTATGGGTAATTCTGCGAATTCATTCCATTCTTTCATTTTTGATTGAATCGGAAAATCGGAATCAGAAATAGAAATAACAATCATAGAGCTAAAAAGACCATCTCATGAAATAGCTGGTTATGAATTGTAATTCATAAAGCATCACTGTCACAAATCACACAAACATAACATTTACAGCCCAAACATCATATAACTGGAGGATCTCTTAGGGACTGCACATCGATATACGGAGTAATATACATTATAACAGCATATCAGGATATGAAAATCCGCATTTATTCGCAAGATTAAGTCTGTATAATAAATCAAGCAAAGGGCTGCTTTTCTAGATTTTACGACAAACATCGCCTTCGCAGATATATCCATCCTTAGTCTCGGCCWRATTTTCATCTTCATTAGGCTTGTCCGCAATCTTCAAGGCACATTTGGGATCGAGATCAAAGTCACACTCCTTGCAGAGAAAAGACCAGCCATTCCCTGAACTATCACATGCATCACAGTAATAATTATCTCGGCGTGACTTCACCAGTTCATGCTCGTGAAGCTCGTGCTGGATTTTCTCAGGCCACCCCTTTGCCATTTCCTCAATTTTCTCTTTCAAATTCTTTATGTGATCATCAGTAAAGGGAAAAGCATCTGCCCCATGAGCTCCTATGAGCTCTCTGGCTTCCGTAGTAACTGTCTTACCTTCAGGACCAATAGCCACAAGACATGGYATACCCCTCACTTTAAACTTGCGAGACAAATCAGCCTTCCTTTCATCCCCAAATGGGAGAGCTAACCAAGGCATGTCTGCATAATATTCATCAAACGAGGATTGACCYCGATCACTAGAGGCAAATATGATCTCAAATGCACTCTCCTTTGCCTTGATCTCATGGTATGTTTTAATAAGCTTTGGAGTAAATGCGCGGCATGGAGGACACCAGTGGGCCGAAAAGTAAATCAGCACATGTTTCCCAACAAGTTCAGACACAGGGACCTGAGCAACAAAACACATAAAGAACATTCATAACTATAAGGTGCATGACAGAAGCCATAATTAAGCTTAAGGAATTATACAAATTTTGGCAATCCTACAATGATGCAGTGAATATCGAGAGTTATTACCTGAGAGCCATTTTTGCCAATGACATAGTCCTTGTCTCCAGAAACAAGAAGGGATTCAAGGGTTTGTGACTCAAGTCTGGCTTTCTCAATCTCAGCAAGCTCAGCCAGCTTCTCTGGAGTGAAAGGGTAGGCCTCAGCACCGTGCTCGGTAATTAATTCTACAACATCTGGATTCAGAGTCTTCCCATCTGGCCCAATTACGACCAACCTGGGAATGGATGAAAGCTCAAAATAACGAACGAGGTTCCTAATTTTCTTATCCTTGAGAGGCAAGGCAAAGCACGGCATTTGTGCCAGCCCTTCCTTAAATCCTTCTTCATCATCTCCATCCAAACTGATCAATACAACCTCAAAGTTCTCACCTTTCTCTTTCAGAACCTTCTGAACTTCCATCAGTTTTTTGGTGAACACGGTGCATGGCTCATAGGAGCTAGCACAGAAATAGAGGCCCACAAACTTTCCTTCAAGCTCGGCAACAGGAACCTAGCAGAAGATCAGTCAACCCAAGCAAATTAATACATCAGAGGGATAACAAACGATTTAGATACCAGAGCATTCGATGAGCTAGCAAATTTTCTCTCCAAGTCCACAACATGAAATAACTTCATTGCACCAGTCAAGTAGGAACAACATCTATTGCTGATTCTCAAGTTCTCAACTAGTGTCACTATGGTTTATGATATTAAAAAGTACTCGTAGTTTAGAGAACAAAGTTTCCCTCAGTTCAAAAATAGACTCTGGAACAAAAACAAGCAAACATGCACCCCTGCAAACATTCAAAAGTCTCAAGCAAAAATAGCCGCAAATTCAATAAACATAAACATAGAGTGGGAAAGTACAGTACCTTCTTCTCATCACTCGAAATCACATAATCCCGGGATCCAGAAACCAAAAGTGTTTGTAAGTTTTGGTTTCTTTTTGCAGCCTCTTCCTCCTCTTTCAATTGATTGATTCTTTCAGGTGTAAAAGGGTATGCATTGACTTCATGTTCCATTACCAATTGCACACCTAGATCGCTCGAGACTGTCCCATCTTTACCAAGAATTACAAGATGAGGGATCCCCATCACATTAAATTTTTCCGAAAGTCTCTCTTTCATGGCTTTATCAGCAATTGGAACAGCAAGCCACGGCATCTTAGAGAAGTATCCTTGGAAAGACTCTTCATCTTTATCAGATGAAACAAAGACAATCTCAAAGTCCCCTTTGGAGGAGAGCTCTTTGTATACTTCAATCAGACTTGGGGTGAAGCGGCGACAAGGCGGGCACCACGAAGCAGAGAAGTACAAACCCACTATTTTCCCACTCAATTCTTTGATTTTGACCTACAATCATCAGCAATTCCATAGCATATTTCAATGGTGGAACTTAAAATCCAACAATTAAAGACAATGCTAACTAAACTCTATTCTACCCAATTAACATTTGTCTTAATTAATGGCTTAACAATATCAAAGCCAACAACCCACAATACCAAACAACATCAATAAACCTTAAACAATCAAATTAGCCCATCATCAATGAGTATGTGAATTATATCTATTGTCAACCCCAAAAGTCAAAATCAGAGAATTAACCAAACAAATTACAAATGATTCATATACATAATCTTACAAACCGTGAAAAAATGACCAATTTCTTTTCATCAGAAAAGTTGCAATTCTAATGCAAAGCAAGTAAATTAGAATCAAGAAAAGATACAAAATTCCAATGAATAATCCAATTATACACAGCAAAGGAAGCAACATTACTTCTAATTAACAACAGTACAACACCAATTCACCAAAATTGCCAATTTACAAAAACCCATAACATAAAAGAAATTATTCATCATATAGCAACTGCATCATGTAAAATCATACAAATGGCAATGAATTAGCAAAAATTCTTAAACCCCATTAAACAAAATCAGCAAAAGTTACCAACTTTACAATTTATAAGTGCAATTACAAATACAATGAATTAACGAAACAATTTTCGAAATAAAACAAAGAAATGAAAAGGAAGTTACCTGATCACCATTGTTGCGAATGAGAAAATCTCTCTCTTCAGTAGCAAGAAGAGAGCTCAGATCATAGCATTCACCACCATTAACAGAGTTTTCTTGAGCCATTTGAAATTGGGAAATGAATAGCAAATTCTAAGTTTTGTTTGTATAATTTTCTTTGAATATAAAAATGGTGTTTTGTGAAATGGAAGAATGAATATATGATTAAGAACAGTATAAATAGCAAGGACAGCAAAGAAATGAGTAGACGGAAGTTTCCATGAAGAAGATGGTTCTTAAATTAAGTCGACTTCAAGTCAACGAAGAGTTTTAGTTTATCTTACAAGTTACAACCCCAAATATTTTGCTTCCTAACTAAGTAACTAGCAAAATTTTACAATGAACGGCCAAAATCAGTCTATCATAAATTTCTGTAATGTAAATTAATTATAATCAATCATTTTTCCATCTAAAAAATTAAGTTTTATTCTTTTCTAATGCAAATATCATAAAATTATCATTTTCTTCTTCATAAATTTTTTTACTTAATTTTTATTTGTATTTTTGATTTTTTGTTATATTTTATGAAAATAATATTTTTCTTCAAGATTTTTTGAAATTATTATTGAATTTCACTAGTTTATTCTAATTATTAGAATTATTATATTATTATATAATAAAATATGCAATTTATAAGGAGAAAATATAACAAAACTTGTGGTGGACTAATTTCGGAAATCTATTGTAAAGACATCCAAGTTACTAAGGCACATTTTCTGGAACATTTTTAAAGGTCGGTGACGTCGTGCCGAGTGCGAGCATAATTTTAGGTACGGAGTAGATAAAATGAATTGTCGCAAGAGGATCGAATTCTCATTTAGATTAACTGGATCCGAATGTGTGAGTTGCTCTATTATCATGGTACGATAAAAGTATTGGTTGGTAATTTGGTATCGAGTTGTACATGTCCAAATTTATTACCGTGAATTTTTCAATTCAAATACAAGCTATACATAGTATTCATAGCATTGATTTAAATGAAATTCCATACAAGTTACTATAGACTATTTTAGTACATCTTGCTAATTATGAGAGTACTCTGTAAAATTTGAAGGGCCTATTTTTAGGGCTAATGGGTGTTGATGTAATTGTCACGAAATTTTCTTGCATTTTATGTAGTTTTCATTCTTTTCAAATCCCATAATATACCCTAATAAGTATACTTGAAAAAAGAACCAAACATGCATAATTAGTTGCCAACTTAAATACGAAATATATAATACTTTGGATCCGTTTGGTTGCTTCGAGAATTTATTTCCCATAGAAATTTTTATTTCATAGGAAATTATTAGATAGTGTTAAAGGCAAACTCTTTTGAGTGGTGTGTTGAGTGTGCCTTCAACATTCTTATGAGAGGGGTAATGTGTGTCTTTATCAAGTCCCGAAATTATTTCCTACATGAAATTCCTAGAAATTGCTCAAATGTGTTGTTGTACTGTAAGAATTTTAAAATCCTGTGAATTGTGAATTATCAAGGATGGCTTGGGGAAATAAATTCTTATACTCCCTCCGTTTTTTTTAGATGTTCCATATCATTTTGGAACGGTTTTTAAGAGTTGATTGAGTTGAATAAAATAGTTGAGTAAGTTGGGTAAAAAGTTGAATAAGTTAGGTAAAAGAGTAAATGTGTGAATGAAATTTTATGGGAAATAGTAATTTTGGGTGAATAGATTGGGTAAAATAATAAAAGTTGACTCTAGAAATGAGTAATTCATTAATGTTTGAGTAAATAAAGTAGGTAAAAGGTAAAAAAGTTATTTTTAGATTGGTTTGGAACATTTATTTGAAAACGGCCCAAAAAGAAACTGGAACATCTAAAAAAACGGAGGGATATTTGGTAAGAAATTACAATTTCCATGAATTGTGATTTCCTCCTTTTTTTACTTTTTAACGTCAACCAAACAACATGAATAGTAATCATGAGAAGTTAAACTTAAGAGCAACCAAACAAGGCCATTGTATCCTTGTATCAGGCATATTTATTTCGCAAATTCTACTATGATCCAGAGACCATATTCCTTATTATGATCCCAGGTAAATGTTCATGTATAATAATATAAATTATGAAAATACAAATTATGTTTTCAAATCTATTAGCCTGTCGAATGAACCCGAATTCGTATAACCATGGTCCTGAACAAGCATTTTAGTATAGCTTGACTCTTCAATCATCATGACTCCAAGAGACCCTGGCAAAGGGTTTCAAGTTTTGGGTGCCAATGTGCCATCATAGTATCATACCACCACATAAGATTTCAAACACAAAGGATCTTTGATTCACAAAGCATCAATAATTCAATATTCCTTGTCACACCATACATAGAAGCATTCATAAATGAGTAACTCGCAGGTACTGAACATCGAGATAATTTACATGATCACAGCATATCATGATCCAAAGATCACACATTTATTTGCGAGTTTAAGTCTATGAAAAACCAGCAACGAGGTGCCTGTCTAGCTGTCTAGGCTTTACGACAAACATCACCTTCACAGATATATCCTTCTTTAGTCTCAGCCTTCTTCTCATCTTCTTTTGCTTTGTCCTCGATCAATTTCTGTATGTGGTCCTCTGTGAAGGGAAATGCATCTGCCCCATGAGTTCCTATGAGCTGTCTGGCTGAAGTAGTAATTGTCTTACCTTCAGGACTGATAGCCACAAGACACGGGATGCCCCTTACTTTGAACTTGCGAGACAACTCAGCCTTCCTTTCATCCCCGAATGGGAGAGCTAACCAAGGCATGTCTGCATAGTATTCTTCAAATGAGGACTGATCCTGATCACTAGAGGCAAAAATGATCTCAAATGCACTCTCCTTTGCCCTGATTTCATTGTATACTTCAACAAGCTTTGGAGTAAATGCACGGCATGGAGGGCACCAGTGGGCTGAAAAGTAAATCAGCACGTGTTTCCCAACAAGCTCAGACACAGGCAACTGAGAAACACAACAAATAAAGAACATTCATAAATAACTAAGGTGCATAACAGAAGCCAGAAGCTCGGGGAATCATACACATTTTGGCAATTTTACAATGATGCAGTGAATATCAAGAGTTATTACCTGAGAGCCCTCTTTGTCAATGACGTAGTCCTTATCTCCTGAAACAAGAATGGATTCAAGGGTTTGAGACTCAAGCTTGGCTTTCTCAATCTCAGCAAGCTCAGCCAACTTCTCAGGAGTGAAAGGGTAGGCTTCAACTCCGTGCTCGTCTATCAATTCTGCTACATCTGGATTCAGAGTCTTCCCGTCAGGACCAATTATGACGAGCCTGGGAAGGGATGCAAGCTCAAAATAACGAGCGAGCTTTTCAATCTTCTTATCATTGAAAGGCAAGGCAAAGTATGGCATTTTGGCCAACTCTTCCTTGAAACCATCTTCATCATCCTCATCCAAATAGATTAAGACGACCTCAAAGTTCTCACTTCTCTCTTTCAGTACCTTGTGAACCTCCACCAGTTTTTTGGAGAAAGCAACGCAGGGCTCATATGAACCCACGCAGAAATAAAGGCCAACCATCTTTCCTTCGAGCTCAGTTACAGGAACCTGGTGGAATATCACAGAAAGTAAGCAGATGAATACCTCAGATTGGTGAGTGGTATCAAACAGGTTTCGATACCAGAGCACTATGTAAGTTTAGCAAATGAAACTAAAAATAACAGAAATTTGTGGAGTACAAATTATAAAAGCACAAAACTATTGTTCATTGTTCAAAATCTCTGGTTCCTGTTTCTCAATTTCCATAAGACAGTAACATAAATCACCTTCAATGAAGCAGTCAGATCAAGTCCAACCCAAAAGGCATTTGTTATTAATGTCACTAATTGCATACGATACCAAAGAGAAGGTTTGAGTCTAAAGTTGTCTCGAGTTCTAAAATATAGACTAAAGAACTAAGAAAATATGCTTCTCCACCCAAAAGCCATGAAAGGTCTTTGACAACAAGGTCACAAAATCATGAAACCAGCATGCACAAACACATAATGATATAGAATAAAACATAAAGAGAGTTTGTATTACCTTCTTTTCATCACTTGTAATCACATAATCCCGGGAACCATGAACCAAGAGAGTTTGTAAGCTTTGGTTCCTCTTCGCTGCCTCTTCCTCCTCTTGCAATTGATGAATTCTTTCTGGTGTAAAAGGGTATGCTTGGGCTCCATGTTCCATGACCAGCTCCACTCCTTCATTGGTTGAGACTTTCCCATCTTTACCAAGAATCACAAGATGAGGGATTCCTGTCACTTCGAATTTTTCCGAAAGGCTCTTTTTCGTGGTTTTATCAGCAATTGGAACAGCAAGCCATGGCATCTTAGAGAAGTAACCTTGGAAAGACTCTTCATCTTTATCAGATGAAACAAAGACAATTTCAAAGTCCCCTTTTGAGGAGAGCTCGTTGTATGCTTCGATCAAACTCGGGGTGAAGCCACGGCAAGGAGGGCACCATGATGCAGAGAAATACAAACCAACAATTTTCCCACTCAAGTCTTTGATTTTGACCTACAATCATCAGCAAAATCAAAGGAAAACTTGAATGATGGAACTTCCAAAAAGATACAAACCCACAAAATGAAATAACTGCTATCTAAACATTTAACTATCTAATCTTAACCATCTAATCAAAATATGATTATGATTGAAAGCTTAACAATTTATAAGTCAACTATACCCAATAACCATCTTCAACAGGATGTAAACAAATTTGCTAAAATTATCCTCAAAAATCAAATTAGATAATTCAAACAAACAGATGGTGTGCAAAACATGAAAAGATCAAACGAATTAAACATTGACAATAAAGGAAGTAGCAATACTTTCAGTACATAACAAAGATTGATAAATCACAGAAACCACTGAGAAATTGATCGAATCAAACATAACAATCATCAAACACAACAAATTAGCGAAATTTCTTCATTCCCATCAAATAAAATCAAAACTTCCAGAAAATGAAGCAACAATACTTCAAATGGATAATTGACTACCAAAAAATCCCAGAACAAAAACAATAAAATTCAAAGAAATGCACGAAAAATTATCAAATAGCAGTAGCAAAAAAACAAATTCTCCACTAAAAAAGCAAATAAAATTCAATCATCAAACGAAAATGATAACCACTAGAAAATTAATCATATCGATTTTATAGGGGAGTAAACACTTTCAATAACAAATTAACAAAAATCAAAAACCCCATTACATAAAATGATCCAAAGTTGCTATTTTTACATATTAAACAGCAGTAATAAAATAAATAAGTGCAAATAAAAATCAAAATATACCTGATCACCATTGTTGCGAATGAGGAAGTCTCTTTCTTCAGAAGAAAGAAGAGAGTTCAAATCATAACATTCACCACTATTAACAGAGTTTTCTTCAGCCATTTGAATTGAAAATTGATTTGCAAATTCTACAATTTGTATGAATATTTCTCTTTTATCAAATCAAAGATTAAAAATGGTGTATTTTTTGTAATGGAATAATATGTGTGAATTAAGGAGTGTAACGTATATATATATAGTGGAAAATAAAGCAGAAAGTTTCCATGAAAAAGGAGGAATACTAAAATAAGTCGACTTTTAGTCAATGCAATTTATTTATTTATTTTTATTATTATTCTTTGAAAGGAAATCAATCAATAAATGAATTCTTTTACCATCACTTTTCCCCTTAATTTCGAAGTATTTGCTCTAAGGGTGAGCCAAGGGGGCAATTAATAAAGATTGTGCCAAGGAATATTCTAGAACTGAGTGAGTTTTCGAAAAATCGATGTGTGTAGACCGGTAGGTAAGGTAACATATTCTCGTGATTTAGAATTTTGTTCAATTTAATCTATTGAGACATTCCGGGATAATTGTTAAGTAATTTTACTAAAAATTAGGGTTCACGTGAAACTTTGAGGGCATGAATGAAATTATTTTTCAAGTTTCAAACCTAAAACTATACCGAGAATTCCATGAAATTTTCTTATGAGATACAATGAAAAACAATTGTATAAACACAATTCAATGAAATCAAAATTGTGAAAAAGATGTGATGATGATCTTTTTTAAATTTTTTAACTTCTTGTGCAAAGAGAGAGTAATTTCTGGTACTTAATGACTTATAAGATTATGAGTGAAACAACACGAAAATATTATATCATTGATATCTTCAAAAATATGAAATATATGAATTACCTCTTATAGATGTAGTTCTAAGTCCACATCAACATAGCTTGATAGTGGTTACTTCAATATAGCTTGATATATATTTTTCATGTATATTTACCATATATAGTTACTATAAATTACTAGCTAGTTACTACTTACTACTTGGAATGGTAACTAATTGGTGTTAAGACATATTACATGTATATTTACCATGTTATTGGCAAAGTACATCTTAAATAGCTTATTAGCTAAATGAAGGCATCAATTCTCTTTCAGTCTTTCTTAATGCAAAAGGCATATAAACAAAGATGGAATCTATGAAAAAAAAGGTATACATAATGTTGTTAGAGCCAAGACACGTCATCACTTGGGTGGCATTTTCATACTATACCTTTAACATTTTCACATTCATGCTCTTTGCATACAAAAACCCCTTTGACACTTTACTCCTCTGTTGGCTTTGTATGAGGATGTTAGATTTTTTTTTTTTGGGATGCGAAGTTGTCTTATTTTTTTACCTATGATAAGTTAGGTTTTCGTTTTGAGATAATATTATTCTAGCATATTTTTATCCCGTTTATCTTAGTTTAAAAAAAAAATGAAGAATAGTGTAATTCTCCCCAATTTGGGATATTCAAGTTAGCCAATAAACATAGAGTTACATACCTAAACCTAGGAGAATAGTATCTCCTATGATTACACACAATATACCATTTACATTATCTACATGGAATATCTTATATATTTCTATCGCCCCCATAAGCGGAGCGAGAGAAGTTCGGACGTTCTTATTGGACTTGAAGTCTAAAAACAATTGGCGAGGAAGTCCTCGTAGATTTTTTGTATATTTATCGAGCAAGATGTTTGGTTGACCATCACACCTGGTAGAGACAACATTTTACGAACAAAATGAATGTCTAACGAGATGTTTCCATCGTTGATGTTGAATTGGTTGTCGACAAATAAAACTACAGAGAATATGTATCACATTAACAAGAGACATTGAAGATCCAACTAAATAAAAGGTTTAATAACCATCAAATTTTAACCATAAAAGCAATGCCACAATAGTCAAGCCTCAGGCACTAGAGATGAGAATCATGCGTTGTCGCTTTAGAAGACCAAGAGATGAGATTGTCACCCAGAGCACGACAACTAACATGTACAACGACGGCATCTCAACAACCAAGCCCAATCAACATCAGTTATAGTGATCAACTTGTTAGAGAGCAGAAGAGTGAGAATTCTCATGTATATTGTCGTCATAGCCACTATTCCAATTCGGGTCAAAGCATATAGTCCAGTGGTGACCATTTTTGAGGTGAAAGTGTAGGTCAAAGGAAGTGGCCTCAGGAATAGAAGGAATTGGGCTAGAGAAAGGATCTAAATTGTGGATAATCGGAGGGAGCAGTTGTGTGTAGCCCACGTGGAGAGTTGTGATGTCAGTGCGGGCCATTTGGTGTTTAATACATGTCTATATGGTCCGGGAGATCATTAGTGCTCAGCAAATGTTCAATTTCCGGCAACTAAGACAATGTTCATTTCTGAATAGAAATGTTCATTTTCGAAAATAACAAGTATTCAATTTTCAGATTTGAACATTTACATTGAAAAGATAACATTTACACTGTTGAGTAAAATTTCTAAGTTTCAGAAGCATGACAATTTGACAGCTCTGCGGGAACCATGATAGAGGACTGCTCCCGAGGACCATGATGAGAGACTTGCTCCCAGGACCATTATAGAATTTGCGGCGAGCAAAAACGCCTACTCCAAAGGAAAAAAAGACGAAGATGAGCCAGCTCAATCGAAGTTTTGAAAACCCGGGAGAGAGATTTAATCAACTTGAACGGTAATAGTTTACCTGTGTCTCCTGGTGGTAACAAATTTTAGCATGAACATCGTACTGATAAGTTGACTGTATCTAACTTGTACAACTCAACAAAGCAACAGGCAAACCCACCTTATAACCAAACTGTTGAGAAAGAATGATGTTGCTGATAAAACCTTAAAAAATCATGGGAGAAAAAAAAAAAACATCAATGTTATCACAATGAAGTATCTCAGAGGTCCTTCAACAGAAAGAGCGACCACTGCTGTCCGATTTTTTGAGCAACCACTGTCTCGTCTGGCTAAGCCAAGACGGAAGTGCCAGGGAAGGTTGAAATTAAAGTAGCCTTCCCTGACTTGCGACAATAGACGAGTTTTCATCATCTGAACTTTTAACTGCCTGTGCTATTTATATACGAAGTACTGTACTTTTTATTACACAAACTAGTCATTTTTTGTGCATGTATACAACACCTGTTTCGGGGTTAAGCCTTTGATCGATTGAAGAATATACAACATTTCATTAAGCCTTCTGAACCACCAACACCACCTATAAAACAAACTATAAATCAAGCGACAAAGACGACGACAACAAACCACTTATAAATCAAACCTACCAGTTCAAACAAACGATGATGGCAAGGTTGAGAGGGCTTCACTAAAATAGCTCCTCTGACTCCTGAATATGCCACTAGTTTTCCTCACTCTTGAAAACAAAGTTTGGTCAAGACGTCCATACAAGTTGTCATTGAGACTTAGCGCACACATGATCGTTGCAAATCCACCCCCGATTTGAAGTTTCGTGATCCTTCAGATAAGACTGATCATCAACTCCATTTTCTACTGCCAGYGCGCATTTTGGGTGAAGATCAAAATCGCATACTTCACAGTTGAAAGACCATAACTGCCCATCTCCCTCACAGCCATCACACCTATAACCATTGCGTCGTGTAAGCAGAAGCTCATGCTCTTTGTGAAGAGCATGGTTCACTATATCGGGCCACTCCTTAGTCATCTCCTCAAGTGCGGACTCAACTTCCTTTAACCGCTCATCAGTAAAAGGATAGGCCTTTCCCCCATGAACCATGATCAGTTCCCTAGCTTCTGCTGTGATGGTCTTCCCATCAGGTCCAATAGCAACCAATTTAGATATTCCAAAGACCTTAAACAAACGACATAGGTTTTGCGTTCGTTGATCACCAAAAGGAATAGCTAACCAGGGCATTGCTGTGAAGAATTCTTCGAAGGAGCTCTGGTCTTTGTCACTAGAGATGAATATCACTTCAAAAGCATCGTCCTTTGCCTTTATATGCTGATATACTTCAATGAGTTTTGGAAGAAACGCACGACAGGGAGGGCACCATTGTGCTGAAAAATACAATAGAATATTCTTCCCTACAAGGTCAGCAATAGGAACCTGCAGAAATAAATTCAAAGAATTTAGTGAGCAGCAAGTAGATATTCACTGAAGCAAATTACTCAGCGTCAAAAAAATTCAAGGTCGCAACACTGAAGCAAATTAATCAGCACTTTCTATTTTCACCAGAAATGCAATGGATACCTTAGATTATAATGTATGAGCACTACTATTAGAACAAGAAACGCAGTGAATGTAGAAGTCTAGTACTTGACTGAAGATGAGAAGATTATCTAATCACAGTGCAGTAGTCTCAATACATAACAGAATCTRACCTTTGTGCCATTGTTATCAATTACAAAATCCAGATTCCCTGAAACAAGAATCGACTCAAGGGTCTGAGTCTCTTGCCTTGACTTTTCCATCTGCGCAAGCTCTTGAAACCTCTCTGGTGTGAAAGGGTACGCCTCAGCACCATGGTCTTCTATGGTCTCTGTCGCATTAGAACAAAGGGTTTTCCCATCTGGTCCTATTATCACCAAAGTGGGAAGTGTCGAGAGATCAAAATAACGTGCCAGTTTGACACAACTCTTGTCCTTGAAAGGCAAAGAATACCAAGGCATGCTGGCAAAATCCTGTTCAAAAAGCTCTTCGTCGTCATCAAGAGAAATCAAAACAATCTCGAAATTCTTCCCTTTCGCCTTCAGCTTCTCATAAACATCTACTAGTAGTGGATTGAATATCATACATGATCTGTATGAAGACAAAGAAAAGTATAGGCCAACAGTCCTACCTTCAAGTTCCTGAATCGACACCTGCATTTCAGGCAAAACAAATTGCCTTCAGATTCAAAACGGCCTGTATGAATTTTGCACTTGAAAGTAACATTCTAGCATTAACTTCTACCAAAATTATTTACATTGTCCACAAGCATGAAAGACAAGCTATCAACTAWTACCACTTTCTTATTAATTACGATACCTTTTTTCCATTAGCTGAGAGCACAAAATCACGAGTATTTGACACCAATATAGATCTTAACGTTTGTTCTTTCCTAGCCTTTTCCTCTCGATCTTTCAACAGTTGGATTCTTTCCGGGGTAAATGGATAACCCTCAGCTTCATGATCACGAATAATCTCAACACCAGAATCAGTAAGAACCTTGCCAGTTTCATCTACAATTACGAGATGAGGAAGTCCTTCCACTTTGAACAATTCCTCCAATTCATCACGCTTCTCTGAGTCAGAAAATGGTATTGCAAGCCAGGGCATCTTCGAGAAGAATTTATCAAATGATTCATCATCTTCATCAGACGAGATGAAAACCACCTCAAAATCTTTTTCTTGATAGGTAAGCTCATTGTAGATCTCAATAAGATCTGGGGTAAAACGACGACATGACCCACACCAAGATGCTGAAAAGTATAACCCCACTTTCTTTCCTTTCAGCGCCTCAATACTGACCTACATAGATAGCACAACAAAGAATGTAGCCGAGACACCCAAACAATCAGAACAATTATGGATTGATACACAAGGCCTACTATGTTAACTTCAAAAGTTGAATTCAATACTTATTTTCCCWTTATTCCATTCAATCTAATCATACATACAACAAATCCAACAATAAGTTGGTAAAGCCTTGAAGGATGGTTCAATACCTAGWATCAAATCCCGTCTATCGCGGCCCTTGTAGCTTTCTATAAAACATTAAAAAAAGAAAAATGTAACCATACTGATACAAAAACATCTACCAACATACTGTATTCTCTAATAGTGCTAGACTAACAACTAACTCGACTCTACGAGTCTGCATATATGATCAAATAGGTTCTACCCAGTGCACAAGAGGGGAATTCCTAGTTTAGCATGGAGTTAAACTCGAGACGTACAAATTGATGACAAATGTGTAAATTTTTTCATTTCCGTATTACACCTGCAAGAATTCTGTAAAAAGACCAAACTATTTCTTCATTTCCGCATAATTACAACAATTGTCATCAATCTATACTTCTTGAGTTTAGCTCAAAGCTATCTAAACTAGGAATTTCCCTACTATTACATGGTCTAGGGAAGGTCCATATTCCAAAATCCAAATGATACATATATGTTACTATCAATAACTATAAAACTCCAAATAAGTTACATTAGAATGTGTTACAACTATATGCATATTTAATGGTTTTGTCATAGAAACGTATATCTAATATGAAGGACCTTACAGCAACTACTTGTATGAATTGCTTGTTGGTTCTAACAAATCAAATTGCTCAATTCAGAAATTGCTGTATTACAACAGTAAGAAATCCAACTCAGCCTGCAAGCAGACGCAAATCAGAAATGCTTACTGCTATTACACTTAACAAATCTACTACCATTTTGATAAGTTCACCACTAAAAGATTCAATTATTTATATATTTTCCCAATTCAAGTCACAGATTGTACTAAAGAAAGAAATCATCCATTCAAAGCAAAGAAACAACAAAAAGGATAAGCAACAAAAATAAAACACAATTCAATACAGGAATCAATAATTGAAACTATTGAATTTAAATTTATCCTTAAACAATTAGAGCTAGGAAGAAGATACCTTAATACCGTTGTGGAACTAAATTTCTGTTAGCAGAGCTGAGAATTGAACAAAGATCATATATTGCATCATGGCGCTCAGAGGAGAGAAAAGTTGGAAATTTTTGTTTTTTTTCATAAGACTTCACAGGACTTTTACTGTTTCCCAATTGATATTTTTATTTTGTTTCTATGAAATAAATAATGAACAAACACATCTTAATAATCTACAGAGTAATAACTTACACTAAGCAATCGTTTCCTCAGATTTTCTCCCACATTTCCTCAAATCTTAAAATTAGATTGCATGGAAAAATAAAAAATAAATTAAACTATTTACAATACTCCTCCGTTTTTTAGATGTTCACTTTCCTTTGCGGACGCCTTTTGAATAATGTTTTCAATACATTAAAATAACTTTTTTACTTTACTACTTTATTTACTCTAAATTAATAATTACTCATTTCTAAATATCAACTTTCATTATTTACCAATCATTACCTATTTCAAATATTCAATTTCATTCACATTTACTCTTTTACTAACTTATTTCAACTTTTTACCAACTTACTCAACTATTTATTCAACTCAATCAACTCTTAAAACCTGCAAACGGATGAACATCTAAAAACGGAGGAGTAAATAATAACTAATAAATTGTGTTTTGCCAATTAAAACTACTCTTATCCAAACACCTTAAATTAACTTATAATTTTCTCCTATACATGTAATTGAACTTTAACATTTATTTATCATGCAATATTTGTTAAGTTTACAGTCATTTATTTTGTATGATACAACAAAAAGGATATTTAAAAGAAAATTTGGGTACATTGTGTATAAAATTATTAAAACATAACAACTTGATATCATTTTTTTGTATTATCATTTGGTTGCTAAAAATGAATTTAATCATTCTTTAACATAACTCTTCATATCTTATAATATAATAATTAAAATCTTTATTTATACTTTTAACAAATATTTTCCCATAAAATAAATTCTCATTATAACAACAAATAAATTATGAATATCGTGGCATCACAACGGGTGTTAGTCTAGTATTTACGTATATACTTCATCGCACTTAAATAAAATAATCTATTATATAGTTGATCCACTCCGTATCAAGTTTTGCAAATATTCGACCTTTTTTCTTCTTTTAAGTCAAATCGTTGCTTGATACGAAGAGATATTTTTTGGTGCAAATGAATCACAACTCACAATGTTGGTATATTATTTACAATGGAACTCTTATATCACAAAGTCCACAATATAAAAAGGTAGAGTTGAAACAGCTGGCTTCAAACTCATCCTCGCGTCTAACAATTGAATTTACTTCCTACTACATAATAGTGTGAAATGATAAGGAAAGGAATCATTTTGTCTTATTTGGGTAACATTGTCTAGTAGCTCTAATTAAAAGTGAATGAGCAGTTGTTTTGTTGTGTGATCAAACTCTTCTACATTCATTCCCAATACTTGTGCCCCATTGAATAATGGCATTATGTGTAAACTTTGTAACTTGTTCAATTTATGAATATAATCCCAATATTGAAAGTTTGAAATTCCGGAAAAAACTTAATCTTCCCGCTGGATTTGACTATCCTCTTTAAGTTAGTTGGTGTATTGAAAATAACACACTTAATATAATTATACTAGTTTTTATGCGCCCCGATGCGTGCTTAGACGTATAAAACTGTAATATTTCATTAAAAATGATATATAGAAGTCATTAAATTAAATGTTAATAACTAATTAGCATACAATTTATCTAAATTGTAATTATTTGTAATAAATGTAAATGTATTTCAATATTAAACAATGTTTTTCAATTCAATCTTGAACTAATGTTCATTGATTTAGTTTGTACTAAAATCACATTAATAAATGAAATTTCGATTTTAATCTCATATTAATATAAGGTAGTTTAGGCACTCAATTCAAAAAAATTAAAATTCATTAAGGTTTATAAAGGTCATTTAAAGAGGGGGAGACAATCTTCCTCCCCCTTCCCTTATATTATATCGAGATTAATTTTATTGTTGATTATAGATGGATTGATTACCTATACTAGATGTAGCAATGTCCGAAATTTTCAACTGGTGAAAGAGTATGCATGCAAGTTGAGAATTTCTACTTATGTTGGAACTATAACAAGTTATGAACAATGTTATAATTGTCCAAAGTTGCACTGTGGTAGAAAGATGGTGTGTGCTACAAGGGAGTTGAAGCTAAGGTTTGTTAATCAACTATCGTATCGTCCAATTAAGTGTTATTGTGTGAGATCTAATTTGTAGGCTATGAACCCCAAAGATCCAAAAATCTCCGATTAATATTTCTACGTACTTTTCAGAAACTCTGAAATTTAAAATATTTAGAAAATTTTCTGAAAATCTTGGCTCGAGCATTTCTGTACAATATAAGTCTTGCTGTGGACAAATTTCTAAGGTAATGTTTAAATATGATTCACGAGATCTTAAGGTTAAAACTCATTAAATCGAATACAAGAATWTGAACATATGATTCAATATTACCCTACTATTACATGATTGATGATGGACCTCCTTCTGTCTTACAACAACCTAGCTACAATTTGCAATTGCCTTAATTTTACAATTGATTTCAATATATAATGCAAGAAAGAATGAATTTCTATAATAAATCCAATGATTTATTGCATAAATTAAGTAAAGCTAACATCATAAGCCTTGTTACCATTAAGCCCAAAAACCCCAAAATGCTTCTCATATTCTTCCCCATCTTTCCCATTCTCATCAAACATATCAAACAAGAATACCTCCACTCCAACACTAGGCCTCATAGGAGTCCCAACATCTCCTAGTGCCCTCTTAACAACATGCCCATTATAAACCCTAGCATTCTCGGGGCTCGCGGCCTCGCCCCCGGCCGTGGGCCACCCGGTCTCGGTCACCACGAGCCGGACCCCGTGGACCCCCTCCTTCTCCATGGCCGCCACGAACGAGTCCAACGTGGCGTCGAACAAGTTGTCATAGAACAACCCACCATCCAACATCACACCTTGGGTTTCAAAAAGTGCATAGTCTAGCCCAATATCCTTCTTGTTACTAATGTAACTAATAAAAGGGTACACATTTACCATAAAGGGTGAATTAGTTTGTTGCAAGAAATGTAACAAAGGGGTCATTTGAGGTAAAATATCAGGGTGAAAAGTCCCATTTGAAGGAGGGAAAGAATTGCTAAGAACACAAGTTGCATGAGGTGTTGAAATCTTGATATTTTGATCCATTTCTAATGTTTTTAATGCTTGGTAAAGGTTCCAAATTGAGGGAACAACAAAAGGGGTGTAATAAGGGTCTTTTAAGAACACTTCATTACCAACTGCTAAGTATTTGATTTGAGATGGTAAAATGTTGTTGAAAATGTTGTCTTGAAGCCATTGAATGGAGAAAAAAACAGGATTARTAGCTAATAATGGTAGTATTTCATTAGGGACACCAATCATCAGATTGATCTCTGAGTTTGAGAAGGATTGTAACGCTTCCGGGTCCGGTTTAAACATTCGGACCGTCGAAATGCCGTTCGATTGGAGGAGGGAGACTATGGCCGGTGGTGGTGGAAGGTTATCTGCCACTCTTCCATAGCAAATTCCAACCGGTGCAGCTGCATAAACGTACATGGAAGACATTATTAAACATAGGAAATAAACATCGTATAACATGGACCGTACCAGGGTACGACATAGTTATATGAGACCATAATTATTAAAGTACATTGCATCACTTAATAGTTAATACTCCATATTTTGTAAGAGAATATATATGTTTATTTGCATCGTGAACTAGTGGATTTAAAGATAACGCAGAATAACGTACCATTTGAATGCGAGAATAGAAAAACGAAAATAGTAAAAGCAATTGAAATATGTGCAAAGTGGGTTCTCATATTTGAAAGAATGAGGTGGCTTATTAATGTACAAGCCAAAAACAATGGATACAATAAGGAAAATTTAAAGATGAGATTAGGAAAAATCAGGATGAAATTAGTTTAAGAGTTTGGTGTGTCATACCATCACATATGCAATTGAGAAAAATAGAATKAAAAACTTTAATCTAATCTAAGGTTTATGATTGTATTTAACTTTAATCTAATCTAATGTTTATGATTGTTGTTTTAACCTAGGGATCTGTTCCCACTTCCCACCAATGTGCTATCTATTGTAGACTTGTATAGTGTTCACTTTCTTACAAACCAATGTTGATTTTGCAATTTTTGTAAAGGATGTTGAGCTTCTTTTTATCAACTTATTTATGTAATTGAYGAAGTAGCTAGCTTTTGCATTGGTTAGATGATAATGGGTTGGTCAAATAAATACAAMTGTTTCAAAGAAGAAAGCAAGAGATCTAGTGAGATTTATTAGCTTTATCTCTTATTTTGATGAGGATTACCAACGGCTACCAAATACTATACTACATTATATATAGTCTATATATATATAATATTACTTATACTATATATAATATATATTATATATTATATATATATATATATATATATAATATACTATACATTTAGGTTCTAAATTAATTAAATGTATAGTTTCTACTCATGTAGAACAATTTATGTAGAGTGGCAATTTTGACGAGTTTTTATTATGCATTTGTTTTAATTTGAAATTTTAATATTAAAATTCAAGTAAGTTTCGAGTAAAATTTTAAAATTATCATAATGAGTATTCTTTTTATAGTGCCGTGGGAAAAGATGATACAACTTGTAACAATAAGATTTTAATTTTAATATATCAGAAATAACAATTTCGACCTGCAGTAAACGAATTGTTTAATTCTTTAACCTTAATAGTGTAAGTCGAAGGTAATAATAGATGCCCAAACTCGAACATGTTGTAGCAAATTTCCCTTGCACGCTACAAATTTCTCTGCTTCAGGGTATGAGAGATGGGTGAGGCTCCCTTCCTATCTACTTTCCTAGAGAGCTGATCTTCGCGTGAACTTCGTTGGCTTTGCACTAGTTCCTCGGGACGCCTAGCAAACCTGCAAAAGGAGAATAATTCCCGCTTGGATTATCTCCCCTCCGATGCTATAAGTAGTAACGGGTAAAGGAAAAGTAATAATGCTAAGCTATTTAGAGAGAAGTTAGAGAGATAAAAAGCTATACTGCATTAAGTATGAATAATGCTCTCAAAAGTATGTGAAAAAGTTGTGTGGAAAATGATGCCTCTTCCAGGGTATTAATAGGCTTTTGCCTTCCCCTTTGGGTGGCTCGGTGATGTGTGACCTTGTCCACCATTCCGTGCCTCGATTTACCCTGTTTTGCTTGCTAAGCATTCCGTTTTGCGGTGATCCGACCGGTTTTCCGTTGAATATTTACGGGCCATATTAACCTCTGGCTTCTGACAGTGTCACGAGAATCAGTGCTGAGTCGGGCTTTTCTCGGCCAACAAAACCACGCACGTGGTTTTACGTGCACATCATTTGCCCCCTCAAACGCTCCTAATACGCCTTGTATTAGGGGGTTTGAATGAGAGAGAGATTCTCATTTTCAAAATTTGGGACACGAGGCTTTCTCGATTTTTTGTGTCCATTCTCCCATGGAAGGTTTTCCTCGATTTTCGAGCCTCGCAATGAAGTACATCACTCTCGATTTTTGTGCCTTGTACTAGAACATTTAGTCCATCGTTCTTCGTGCACAACTTTGACAAATATACTGGGGGTTCCGGCTCGAAAGTTGTACAGGACTGGTTGGTTTCCCATTTCTGGAATTAGTGACTTATCATGTGGTTTAAAGGGGTTTTTTAATCTATTTTCTTGTATTTTTGTCGCCAAATAATGGCTCCGGGCGTTTTTAGTACCATACTAATGATTGCACTTTGTTGTTAGGAATCGTAATATTATTGTACTCAGAATCCCAGAAATTCTCCCGAAAAATTGGGTTGAAGAACAAGGACCCAGCATTATGGGACTTTTTTATCTGTGCACTCGCTTCAGTGACTTTCGGAAGTGGTTCATAATTTTGATAATCTTGCACCCTACATAACCCTAATTTATATTGATTCTTGTTTATAAATTAGGGGGTGGAGGAGAGTAGCACTAGGGTCGGGTGCCCATATAGACACTCTGCAAAGACTCACTGCTCTCTAACTTCACCGCTAGATGAATTCTTATAGTTGACTCTTACTTCGCCTCACATGTGTGAGGCAACTTGAATAATCTAGTGTTAGCGAGGTTCTGACGTTCCGGGTCTGATTTGCGATCGGTGAGAACTGTATAGAAATTAACTCTGTCTTACTGACTTTGTTGTGGTCGTGTAGGGCGAGTTGGAGTCTCTAATGTATCCGCAGATCTTGTCCGAATGTTGTCGTCGGACACAAAGCGTTACATTGGATTATACTAACCTTCCTCGTGTAGAAATTTCTTAAGAGTATCCTAGCCAATTGTCTGTCTTTTAAGCAAAGAATAAAGAGAGTACGTTAAATTCGGTCAACATCCCAATCGAGAAGCTCACCGGTATTCAGTGCTCGAGGGACCTGTTTCTTTATGGTTTTGGGGGCTTTCGGGCGCACCCTGATGTTGCACACCAACATCGGTCGCAATGGCATCTTTGTTGAAACCTGGCTCACAGTTGTTGCTTCAGGATATCTCCGCTGCTATAAGTGTTTAATAGTTTCGCGTAACTTAAGGACCTTAGCCTCATTCCTCTGTAGTAATACCCATGGGATGGCTGCCGAAGTAATCTTCTACTTGCTGCAGGATTTCTAAATATGTTCCAGTTGGGGTGAGATTAGCCAGACTGCTGTGGTGGGTTTCTCCGGGCAGTTGTATGTAGATATGAAGACAAGAAAGAGTCAAGGCGAGGTTCCTGTTGACGACTTCGCATTGGATACGACTTTGTACTCTCTTGGATCGATTATAAGGTTATTCCCCTGAACATCTTTTCAGCTGTGGATCTGTTTTCTAAATCGTATATGACTGTTACTTTTTTTATCAGAGGGGAGAACCGTTAGCACGAGACTATATCTCTCACTGACCGTTCACATAGACTGTTGGCGTGCCAGTCTACCCAACTCCAGAATCCTTTAAGAGTTCCGCGAGGCTGAGATCGCGCACGACAGCGAACAAAGCGGCATATGCTGTAACCTCGAGCTTAGGAGATCATTTCGGCTGGGCACGAGAGCCGATCCTCGACTTTAATAATCCCCAAGAAGGGTGACCAGTATGCGTGATTTAGCTTCACATAAGTTGAAGGTCCTTATCAGCGAATAATTTTACATATTGCTGGGTTCTGATATACCTTAGTTGGTCTAGGTGCCTATGTATCGGTTATGTGCTATGATATTTGGTATTTGATACATCATCTTTTGTTGGAGCAGTTTTATTTTATGTTCGGGATAGTGTGTGTTCTCTATATTACATTACATTTTCAATCATTCTATCTCGTGGTTCACATTTTGGGTACTAGATGAAAGGAAAATTGTTGTTATACGTCTCACTTTTGTCAAGGCGATGAAGATATATCTTCCACCCCTTCGGTTTGTGTGTCTTTGTGAGCGATTGCTCAAAACATCTACAGTAAAACGATAACGATAATAAGTCCATGTATGCATGGATTCAGCTGTCTTGAATTCCGCTGTAGTTTTATGCATTCATGAAACTGCGTCTGTGAATCGAACAAGCTCTCTAGTTAAAAGTTGATATGTCTGGATATCCGAGCGGACTTCTTCTTCTTTCGAGCTTGGGCGAAGAGAAGGAGAGTAAAAAATTATCTGGCAGCTTGGACAGCAGAAGAACTCTCTTACTAACGTTTTAACTTTCTGTTGTGAATGAATCGAGGAGTTGGTACCCGTATATATGTGGAAGCGAAGGAAGGACAGAGATTGAAGATAGTCGAGCATCACTAACGTAAATGACCAGATGGGAGTCCTTGAATCGAATAGCGAGATAGACCAAGGATGCAGTCCTTTCCGCGTTTAAGTACTGGCTGCTTCCTTTTTGAACGCAGTTCTTCTAGTAACAAGGACTGTCCTTATGGGCCTTCTCGACTATGGAGTTCGACCCTTCATTTTGGCACTTAGTTAGCTGAAGAGGCAAGAAGGGTAGCTTGCATTTCTTTATATCAGAACATTCATGCATTCGCTATTAACTAACTCCTCGTCGATTTCCTTGTTTCGCAGAAAGCTGGCTTGACAGAGAGATTGCCCGATAATCCAAAAGGGCAAGATGGAAGCAAAGATTATGATTGCCATCTGCTGCAGAGTTGCTAGATACTGCCAGCCTTATAGAGAAGAAATAAGGACCGATGTCGCTGCGTTACGGCTGGCTTTTACTAGATTTCTGGTTTCATTATAACGAGCTTGAGTACAAAATTTTCATAACTTTCAGTTACTGGAACTTGCTGGAACGGTACACATTCCATGTGTTATTACTTAGCGGGTTTTTACTTCGCAAACGCTTCCCATTACGATAAATAGAATTACCGAATTTTTGGGAGGATATCTGAGTGTTGATATAGCGTGCACTCGAGCATTTGGGATACGGAGAAAGATGACATATTGTATATTTCGATGACTTACTGCTGTTTTAAACATAGTAACTGGTTAGGAGTGTTGTGTAAACGTACACTTCAGTACTATTTGCACAATGGTATGCTGCCTTTTCGCCCAGAATGTGTACTGTTGCGATACGGACTAACTTCAAATTGCTAATTATACTTTGGGTCGAAGTTTACGATAAAGAGCTGGAGGCAATTAGACGCGAGACGTTCGCAAAATACCGCTTCAGATACTGGTTTGGTGTAGTGGTAGGCGTGCGAGAACGTACAACTTCAGTGCTTGCCTTAAGAACTTCATCGGCATCTTTTGATGTTGCGAAGGGAAATCCTGCAAGATACTCGAAGGTGTTACGTGACGCAAGTCGCCTCAGTTAATTTGGAAGGTCGGTATCTTGCTGTAAGTACACTTTGTATCAAATGTGCTTACTTGATTCTTCTTTTCGTCAGTCACTCTTGATGTTGACGATATAGAATAGTCAGGAGTGTAACCTTGGAGAGTGTACGTTCGCCAGAAGTCCCTGCGTTTAGTTGTGGGGGTTGATCTGCGAAGCGACCACTCAAAGTGTGTTTGCGGATATGTATTTTCTTTATCTCGAGACGATGACGCCTTCCAATGAGACAACTTTATGGTCGCACGTTATATTGTCCAGGGGTGAGACTCAGTATCACAGTGTATTATCAGTGAGGTGTACGCGGTCGTCGGAGTAATATGTTTGATTGCGATTTTGCGGACGCACTGTCTACGGCAGAACACAACCGTACTCACTGTTTCGAGTCCGCAATAAGGGGGTAGGTTTGGTGTCTCTTGTTTGATAGAACTAACACTTGTTTATTTTTTCTTGTGTTTTTTAGGATCTTCCCAGCCTTCGACGGTCCATACTGAAGATCAAGCGACGAAACGGTCCAACAAAAAAGCCACTCCTGCGAAGGATACCCCTACTACGGGGCTTCCGCCGAAGTAAGGGTCGATTCCTAATGACCCTGCGAGGTTGGGGAGGTTCGGCGACTCCCGTGTCGAGGACAGTGGTTCTCACTCTGGGCGAGAGGAAGGCTTTCAATCAGCATGAAAAGCTGGTACTCCTTCGAAGCACAGAGACCTCTTTCCCGTATCTCCCCTACAGGAGGACCGCTTTGCTGCTTGACGAAAGACGGTGAGCATTTAAATTATGCTACACTTTATGGGCGAAGGTCAGGATCCCATGATACTCCCCCTTCGGCTCACCAGATACCTCCTTTGACTAAGTGGTGATTCTGAACAGTTGAACTGGACCCTGACCTTCGTCCTTCACTGGTTTGCAAGAATTTGTTGACATCGAAGGTGATGGCGACGAAGCTGCTAGTCGTCAGCAAGCGATGTCGAACAGCCTCTTCCCCACCATGAATACGTGGAAGCATCGAAGACATTGACTCTCCCAAGTTCAAATATCACAAGATGATAACATCGGCTCCTTTGGTCCTCTCCCGCCATTTCCAAAGGGTTTCCAAGGGCTCCACGGCGAGCCTTAGACAAAAGGATCCTGACGTTGGCCTAAGGAAGGTCTTCGCCCAAAACATCCTAACAGTGGCGGATGGACTTAGCAACACCAGGAGAAGGATGAGACCTGGATCGAAGAGGAGGTGAATCGAGTTTCCTCAGGCTTCCGCAAAAACTTGCCCAGCTCTTGGAAAAACGAAAATGTTAAGGGAGATGGTGAAGTGTGCTCCTATCGGAGTATCGAGACACCCTGCGTGGACTCGACGATGGCTCTGCTGGAGCCATCGAAGGCTTGTTTGCGGAGGTAAGATTTTCTTCAACACTTAGTTAAATTTTGATTTTTTATCTTCCTTTCAGAATCATCCCCTAACTTTCCAGTTTGACTTTCCCCTTCGCAGGACATGGGTGAGGGTGGATGGACTGGCGAAAGCTATTATCGCCATTACCGGCCGCGAAGCGAAGTTCAAAAGATCTGCTGTACCCAAGAAGCCCAAGCTTACATGCCCAGCACAGACAACTGCCATCGCTCTCGACAACTCCGCAGGCGAACTGGAGATTGTCGAATGAACTGGCAAGACTCCGCGAAGCTAATCCCCAAGCTCTTCGTGTTTTACAAAGGCGAAGGACTGAGCCTTGACGTTCTCAAAAACCTGAAAAGGCTAAGTTCCGCGCGGAGGAGAAGGTCGCTTCGACGCGCAAGTTGCTGCGAAGGTAAAAACAGAGGCTCGAAGCCAGCAAGAGCAAATTGAAAGCTGAGCCTGAAAGCTAAAATAGTGATGAAGAACTTCGCAAGGCGAAGGAGGCAGCTCGACTTCCGCTACTCGCCCCTGTTCCAGCTTCAGTTGGAGCAATACTGCTTTAACAAGAAGCAGTGGGAGAAAGAAGGTGACCGATGCGTAAGGACAAGGGAATCAAAGAAATGAGGCCCTCATCGCCAATGCTTGGGAGTACATGCCCATGTCAAGGGATAATAATTCCTTATGCGTGCCGACAGAGCGACTGAACTAACGATCGAAGAGTGTGCCGTCGACAAGATGAAGCCTCCTCGCCCTGAAAAGCCTCAACCAATTTCATCTATCAGTTGAAGATGCGATGGAGGAATAGGGCCTTCGACTCCTGCCAGCCTTCAACCTTCGCCATAGTCCTTTTGCTTTTTCGTTGATAAACTTTGTAATATTTATTTGACTTCTGACTTGTATTTTTGGGTAACTGAACAATTTCATCATTGATGTAAACTATTGCAGTTTGCGAAGCCTCCTGTGCTCGACATTTTGCGGAGCCTCCCTGTGCTCCGCTTTTGAAATTCAATTAAAGGACACTGTTGCCATTTTGCTATTAATACTGTCTTGATAAGTTCTTTCTTCGCATGTTTTATTCTGCTTTTCTTTTGTATCCCTTTCTTCGCACATCCTTTTGCCCTGTAAAGGTCGTTTCAAACGTCCCAAGTGTTTGATAAGATTTACAACCTTTAGATGCCCTTCGCAGGTAACTCACGGGTAAAAAACAGATACTCCTTCGCAACTTTTGGTAGCAAGCCTTAATCCATGCGAATAGAATATAGTGGATAGCTATCTGAGTGTAACGTTCGCAACCTCACTTTGACCATACAATGTTGTGATTTTCCCACGAAATCTCTAAAGTTTAATAAATGAGCAAGAATTGATTGAACGTGAGACTATAGGGGTGTCAAGTCAAATCAATCATACTGATTGCCCTTAAACTTGGAGATTGATGACTTGTTCTTCCAAGGTTTCAGGTCCCTTCGCGGACAACGATTGCTTGCCCTTAATCGCAAGTTCAGAACACCTTGCCCTTCGCAAGTTAAGACATCTTGCCCTTTGCAGAGTTAAAAACACATCTTGCCTTTTCGCAAGTATAGATACATCTTGCTCGTTACGCAAGTTAAATAACATCTTGCCCTTCGCAAGTTTAACAACATCTGCCCTTCGCAAGTTAATACAATATACCTTTGCCTGTTATGCATCTTGCCCTTACTGTTGCGCAAGTCAAAACCTACACTATTCGCAGGTTAAACGTCTTCCTTCGCAAGTTAGGAACTCTACAACTGCGCGAGTTTAAAGATCATACACTTCGTAGAATTTACATTGGCCCTATTGCAGTTAGGAACCTACACTTCCGCAGGGTTTCAAGGTCATACACTTCGTATGATTTAACATTTGCCCTTCGCAAGTTTTAGGTCATTACCGTTTAATGGACCTTCTGCCTTAGCAATTTGGGATGCTTGCCCTTTGCAAATCAAATTTTCTGGAGCTTTAAGTGATGTAAAAATTTACGCAATTTTACAACTATAAGATATCCTACTTAGGCTAGTTGAGCTCAATTTATGAGCGTCATGAAATTTAGGCATTTTATTCCTTAACTACTGTATTATATTGTCCTATTCTGATTCAGACATTGTGGTAGGGAATAATAAATACCGTGCCCCCGTTTTGAGGGTCTTTGCCTCGTTTTGAGGGTCCTGTGCCCATCCGTTTTGAGGGTCTTTTGAGATTAGAGGAGGGAGAATTTGGCCCCTGATAAGAATCAACACACATCTGAAGTTTAGAAG
>SNQN01004682.1:15283-39375 GCA_008642245.1 Bassia scoparia | reverse complement strand
TATTCATGGACTGTGAGCCAAAATGCAAGGATAGCCACTCCCACGACCAGTCCACCTATGATATCAATCAAACTATGCATGCCCAAGTAGATTCTTCCTAATATGAAAAGTCAATGTCAATATCAATAACAAATATCAGGGAAACTAGTGACTGGGCCAATTCCACCACAATCCAAAATACCATATTGACGGTTTAATCGAAACATACCATAAGCAATAAGGCCAACAAACAAGCAAACCACAAAAAATCCAACAAGTCCTTCAGAGCCATCATTTCTTGGATTGTACGATATAACATAARGCAAGAGGTACCTGAACAGATACAAGTGGAAACAATTATTTAGTCTATGTGGCCAAAACACAAMTWGGCAACCATTTTACACTGAAATGTAAGATACAGGATACTAGAACATATATGACATAACATTAAAAGCATATGTAATTATACTCCGAAGTGTAAATTACTAAATTCTGTAAAATATTGGTCCCATCTCCAAACAAACATAACCACTTTTATAAGGTCACAGGATACTGCACAATGCACACAGCTTTCTTATGCATAACCTAACCAAGAAATTACATCACAAGTATTCCTAATGTCTAAAAAAGTTACGTAAGAAACCCAACAGAGAGACTACTGATCACCARTATAAATTTGTTCAATGTTGTCATTACTGATTTACTGAGTAATGAATATTTTTGGGCTTGTACAAGTTATCTTTAAATTTACCTATTTACCAAATCCTATCGATGTTGAGTCCTATCTAAGCTTACACTGCTACCTCTACCTCCAATCTGATTCACATGGCTACATTGCCACTTCCACCAACAACCCACAAAAACAATATGTTGTAGTTCACAAAAATATGAAATCTATCTTATGCTAAACCAACCAATGACCCAAATAAAGCTCTAATTCAAATCATACACTAGCACACTGCCTTGTTAATATACTTGCCAATTCTTAATAACTCTCTCAATACCAAGTGAAAAACAAAAATTAGATTAGAATTGCTCAACATTATTGCAGAACTATACAACAGATTTACAAATAACAAAACATAATTCCACATTATAGCATTTCATCAAACACTTGGTATGCAACTGTAGGACGTGGGCCGCGCCCTGTCTCTTATACACATCTAGATGTGTATAAGAGACAGAAATAGTATTGGTTACATATAATTGGTTTAATAAATCTACAATAAATTATTTGTAACTCATAATTTTTTTGATAGTTACTTAAAATTTTGTTTGTGACCAACATTAATGTGATGGTTACAAATAATACCTATATGTAACCAACTTTGTTAAATGTTTGTTACAAAAAAGTAATAGGTAACCAACAATGAGCAAGATGGTTACAAATAAGGGGTTACTTATAGAAAGTTTTCCACTAGTGCGAAGCTGAAAAAGAAACATGCTATTGTGACGACAGACCATGAAGTTTGTATTTAAATTTGCAGGGATCCCTTGACTCAAGGCTTCTCTCTTAGAGGAATTTGGTGTTTATTTCATAACATATTATCTTCATGGTTTTGGAGAAAGAGACCCTATATCATCGCCATAATATATATGTCATCTGGCCGAATCACTGGGTTATGTTGCTACTGGGCTCTCTTGCTAGCTTCTTGGGTTGAGTTGCAGCCATTATTGTTGTTGTGCTTAGCGGCTACTGCTACCGTTATTCTCCCCAGCTGTTGTCCTCCCTGTGTTACTCTTATTGTAGCTTGATGTAAATGCAGAATTAGTGATACTTATTAAATTTTTGTAATTAACATTAACGTTAACTAAATATATACAATTTTTGGTGTAAGATCTTGTTTGTCTTCTTCGTGTATATAATACACTACAAGTATTTATAGCTTAAGAGTAACAATAATGAAAAAATGATACATTATACAAGATTTGATTCAGTAGCACAATAAAAGACCCATTTAGAAGAAAATGTGGCTTTTTTAGCTACTATATAAGAAACCATTTTAMGGTAAAAGTAAACTCTTTAATGTTACCTAAGGGATCACTCTTCATCAAAATAAGATCTCCTTTCTATCAAATGTATTCACAACTAAAATGTTCAAAGAAACCACTTTTTGTTAAAAAGTGGTCTATTGGTTTACCAAATTAACCAGACATTACAATGGGTCTCTTAGGCTAAGAGACCACTAAGATAGAAACCCCTTCTATTGTGGTTTCTTTAGCCTATTTTACATGGTTTCTTTGACTTATTTTGTAGTAATGTTTCATTCACTTTGTTTTTGTATTGTCTAAACCACKGCTTGTCTTTGGTTCTAACTTCATTTTGCTTTGCTTCATGTTGCTTTGGCAACTTAGAAGGTAGGAATATGTAGGTGTGAAATCGAAGAACATAAAAGGCTAAGAAATGAACGAKATTTTGTTTTTGTTGAATGCTAATGAAAAGATTTTATTCCTAATGACATAGACTCGACAAAAGTAAAAGAAAGGAAATAAAATGTCTAGGTAGAATCTCTGACTCAACCTATGCTAGAAATTTATAGACTCATGCTCATGTTGCCTTTTGTTGTGAACTATGGGTGTTGTGAGTGACTGCTTTGTTTCATATGCTCGGATATCTACCTCCTGGATGGATGGGAAGTGACATCATCGACCATAGTCTGCAACATACTCTTGAGGTTGGTAAGCATTGCTTCGTTGTATGGCCATTGCCTATAATGGTAATTGCGCAATACTTGTTGGCATCCACCGATCTAGCCACTTCCTTCTCACTAGTGGGTAAAGTGGGACCGATTGGGCTTAAACAGCCTCGTCGATTAAGGGCGGACAAATGCCTGTGAGTATGTCATCCAGTGGATGTGTAATTGCCCATTTGGCATCGTGATTGCTTGATTTTCTCATAAGCTTCGATTTTTGGACACTCCCTTTGGTTGATTAGGTGGTGGCGTTCCCTTTCGTAGCTTCCCCACTTATTTTGGCGTCTTTGAATAAGGTTAAATCATTCTATCTCAAACAATAATGTGGTACACCTTGTCGAATGATTCCAAACCTAAATACCCCGAAGATAAGTTCGATACTTAGGCTAGAGATTGTTAATGAAGATTTTCACCATGTCTTTATCTTCGGTAGGATCTGATCATATGGGCTACTATTTCCTTCCATTTGCAAGGTAGGTGATTAGCCCTCATTATCCCCTTGTTTGAGAATTTAAAGTTCCCTTGGGGAGGTGGAAACTTGAATGTTGCTTTGATAGGGCCGTCATGAATGCTTGAGTGATGTCGTCCAAGTAGCTACATCCTTATCGAGAGAAAAAAAACACATTTGGCAAAGTTAGTTCGAGTGACATGGGAACACCTTAGGGGAAAAGAGAGGATCGTTCCTTTGATAGCCATGGTGGTCCTAATCCTTTGAGATGGAATCCCTAGGGTTATTAATCTCGTTTAAAACTTTTGGGAGTCCATTGCAAAAAACTTTCTCGGGGATTTTGCTGAGATTCTCGAGTTCAGGTTTTTCAAAAGTAGGGATTCTTAAATGGTTTGGCGTTCAGGATCAATCTTTCAAGGTTTTTGAGTGTAACCTCAGGATGATAACTTGCTCAAGGATGCCAGAAGCTTGGTTTGCAAAGTCTGGATGGATGGCTTCAATCTCGGCTACGCCATCATATTCTTCACCTTTGTGTGTTGATGAATTGGAGAACCTAGACTAAGATGCTGAAATTTCCTTTGCGGCAAAGAATAGGACCCGGCGGTTCCTCACGAGCTTAGCCTTGCTACTTACAAAGTTTTCCGATGGTAGATGATCTATCTTATATAAGAGTGTATTAGACTCGATTTTAGAAAACAATGCATGAGACTTTAATTCCTTGACTAGACTCGTGTGCAATGCCTAGTACTGGATCATTCCTTGCCTAAACTGACTTGACAAAATGAAAAGGAATAATGGAAACTAATGAAGTCCCACCTTTTTGTGGTCTGCAATTGAACACTACTACAAAAAACACCTAACACACAACCCTATGCGTCGCACGTGTAAAATATGCGACGCCATTAAAGCTATCGCAGTCGCTTCTTTCTGATAAATGTGTGACGCGATAGAGTTGAGAATAAATTTTGAGAGAACCTATCGGTTCGCCTTTAGGTAATTGAGGCGACGCATAAAGTTTTTTGCGTCGCAAATTATATAAGAGCGATGCATTAGATAACCTATCCATCGCCTCTAAAATAATATTATGACCACTTGATATCGAAACCTATCGCGTTCTCTATGTAAAATGTGACAACGTTAGACATAACTATCGCGTCGCCTCTAAAATAATATATGACAGTTAGATATGTAACCGATTGCGTCGCTTCTTATGTAATCTTGACGCGTTAGACATAACTATCGCGTCGCCTCTAAAGTAATGATATGACACAATTAGATATGTTTAAACTCTTCGCGTGCGTCCTAATGTTAAATATGACGCGTAATTACAACCTACTCGCTCGCCTTGCTAAAATAATATGTACAACGTAGATATGTTAACCTATCGCGTCGCCCTCTAATGTAATATATGACGCTTAGATATAACCTATCACTTCGCTCTAATGTAATATTATGATCGTCTAGGTGTATTAACCTATCGCGTTGCCTCTAATGTAATACTGTGACGCATTAGGTGTTTTACCTATCGCGTCACCTCTAATGTAATATGCGACACCATAATAGCTATCGTGTGGCCTCTAATGTAATATGTGACGGCAACAAACCTATCGTCGTCGCCCTCAAATGTAATATGTGACGCATTAGTATATGAAATCTATCCATCACCTTTAAATTAATATTGAGGCGTTAATATTAGATAACCTTACGCGTCGCGCTCTAATGTGAAATTGACGGTTAGATGTATGAACATATCGCGTCACCTCTGTAATATGTGACGCGTTAGAATATATATCCTAAACGCGTCAATATTACTTAGAGACGACACAAATAAGTAAATACACCTAACGCAGTCACATATTACGTATGAGACGACGACGAGTAGGATTATTAACCTATCCGCGTTGTAGTTAATTTGACACAATAGAGTAATTTGAATTATTATTTTTAGAATTAAAAAAAACACTTGCAAACTCCTTCAAAATTTCATTATCTACCTTATAAATTTCATTACCTAAATTTGTTTACTTAGTTACTATTAATTTTTTTTTTCTGTCATTCTTTACTACATGTATTCTTTCCAAAAAAAAATAGAAAAACATTTTTATTTGACGAAAAAATAACTCCCTAAAATAAATGCATCTTTTTCTACAATATTAATTGTAAAAACACTAAATATACTTTGTTTTCAAAAAATAAAGGCCACTAATATTAACTTTTGTTTAAATAAAAACCACTAATATTGACTAGCATGATAATATATATCTCCACAATGTTATTAAAAACAATGAGGTCCTTAATCAAATGCTTAATCATGAAAATTTCCCTTATATTAAAACTATATATAGATTTCATGATATTGGGCAAGTGCTTGTGACTTCTATATATTAAAGCAAAGTATCTCCTTTCAAGTTAGGGAAAGTGATTTAAAGTGTGGGACTATATGGTAGTATAGTATAAATATTGCACGTTAGTAAAAAGATCAAATTCAACACAAGTTTCTATAAAGCATATAAAATCAACTCAAAGTATAATATCGAGGCTATAGCTAGCATAATTCTTACATTAAGAAGCATAAAATTGGATATAAAAATAGTGAGAAACGCTGTGAAGATTTTTTTTTCCTAAGAGAATTAAATTCTATGTTTGAATGATTCTCACTATTATGATTGCTAATGTTGTATGATTTCAAGCCTATATTATATTATATTACTTTAAAAGTTTACTACACGCACCAGAAAATATATTATAATATATATATAATATATATATATATATAATATAGTATAATATATATATATATATAATAATAATATATATTATATACTATATATATATATATATAATATTATATATATATATATATATATTATATATATAGGTAATAGGATATGTGGAAAACACGAAACCTTAGGTGAAAACTAAAACTTTAATCCTGACCGAGATTGGAGATGGACTGGTCCGTCAATTTAATCTATGTATATACTTGTAATTTCAATCTGGGGTACATTGGAAGGTTTTTATAGGGGTACCACGTGTACTGTTCATCAATGAGTATGAAAGTCTTGTGTACCCTTTACTGCTTGTATGTACCCCTTAAAATGTAAAATGTGCCCATTATTTGTGGTTTTCCACGTTTTCATTAACAATGTGCGTTTTTCACTGGATCCTGACTCTATTATATATATATATATATATAAGTATATATATATATTATATAAAGATTATATGATATATATATAATATATAATATAAGTATATTATATATTTATATATATACATATATATATACTATATAATATAATATAATATAAAACATTGTTGAATAATCTTTATATGTGTTAACATCTTTTAGTTTAGAATTGATATGTTGGATTGGTTGTTTGCTTAGATAAATATGTAAATCGTCGGATCACATAGTAAGCGTAATACTCTCGAATTTCGGCCCAAGGGGTGGAGGATTTTATCCTAAGATTTTGCTGTTGCACATTAAAAGATTAGGGAGAAAATATATGTTTGCCCGGCAAAAATTGTGGTAATGGGCAAAGTTTAAGTGTTGATGAGTTTAAGGAATCATATTTTTTGCAAAAGGATTTTCTAAGAGCTACACACAACATGGATATGGCAATGTGAAGAAATATAATGCTGCGAAGACCCTTCACAACACTCACCGAAATATGAAGTCGTGAAAATTTGAGTTGGATGAGATGGTTTGTGTAGAATGGAGGAAGATGAGATCAAATGTCTTTAATAGTATGATGAGTGATGTTTGAGGACAATCCCTCTATAAGGTCTGCACTAAATTACTCGTTATTGGCGGTAACTGAATTGTTACGCTGAAAGGGGTAATGGGTGGGAGTGACAAAAGTATCATGGAACTTTTGAAGCTTTGGAAGAAGCAGGTTTATGAGCGAGTTAAGGATATAAGTGTAAATTTGGTAAAACCATACAGCCATTAGATGATCAATTGCTACAAAGAAAGTCGGCAATTTTTGGATCTGAACATATTAGAAATTTTGTCCGTGAGGCATTTGCATTGATGTGATGCATGTTGAGAAGAATGTTTTCGATAGTCTCATTGGGACATCTTTTAAATATGCCAGTAAACTAAGATGGAAAGAAAGCTATAAGATGACATGTAGAATTGGTATAGAACCTGAGTAAGAAGCACAGAAGAAAGGAAGCGTTATTATTTGCCTTCTGCATGTTACACTCTCTCTAAAAACGAGAAGAGGATTCTTTGTCGTCCTTTACATGATGTCAAAGGTACCCATGGGATCTCCCTTCACATTCGCAATCTTGTGTCACTCTAAAGATTTGAAATTAGTGTGGTTGAATCTCATGAATTGTCAACCTTAATGCACAGAGATTTTACAATTGCAATAGGTCATCTTGCCAAAGCAAGTGAGACATGTATTATCAGGGTTTGTGCTTGTTCTTTAAAAGCTTTGTGCTCAAAGGGATTGATCTGGAAAGTTAATTCATTGCAAACACAAGTTATAGTCCACATTGTGTCAACTTGAGATGTATTTTCCACCTTCCTTTTTTGATATATGGTGCATTTGGTTGTTCATTGGTAGAGAGGTCAAAAATTGTGGTCCTATGTATCAAACGATACATGTATCCATATGAAGCGTCCATGGGGTGATTTGAAGTTATGTTAAGAAATCGAGCTTGGCAGAAGGAAGCATGATTGAAGGGTTAATATGGCCGAGGAGGTGTTGGTTATTGTTTGTGAAAACTTTGAATGATCTTGATCACTTTGATTGCAGTACCACTTTCATGAAGAAGAAAGAGTTTTGGGAAAAGGCACTGTAGGGTAAAAGTCGTTACTCTTAGTAAAGAGAAACTTGACCAGGCATATCTATATGTTTTACAACAAACTGACTTAGTGCAACCTTAATATTAGAAAGCATATGAGAGTGCCTAAGGCTTGGAAAATCCTAAAAAGGTGAGAAATTTATAATGAGATGAACACAATCACTCATTTTTTAAAATGGTTTTAAACAAACAGTGGATCTTGAGCTTGCTAGACAACCAAATGAGGTCAACGATGACATTAGGTGGTTAGCTTTCGGACCATCCACAAATGTGTCTCATATGAAAGGGTTTGATGTGAATGGTTATTGTTTCTATAATACCAACGAAGGGACAATATAAGAAACGGTGCAAAATAGCGGGGTTCTTTGGTAGCATCTGAGTCTCCTCCATTCCTAGGCAAAGGATAAGGCAATAGATGTTTCTATGGCATACCATGGAGTCATCGAAGACAATATGAACTTCAATTCCCAGATCGAATCAAGGTGTCATTGTTTCGTTGCAATTAGGTAGATGTGGGTCGGGGACTAAGATTGATGATTGGGCTACACTTTAGTGAATTTTGATAAATTGGGTCACCATGAGAGCCATTTATATTGGCTTCACAAGCAAGCAAGTGTTTTATATGAGATCCAACAGATATTTCATGGTCGCGTGGTAATCAAGGAAAAGGCTGGTGTTGTTGTTGCTAAGACCTTGTGCCTAATGAGATGATTTGGAACAAACTGACAAATTCCCATTTTTCACTGTAACCAAGATACACCCTAATAATGTCGATGAGCTTAAGTGAACAATATTTCGTAATGATCACAGTGAAGGTGTATGGATATGAACGTAAACATCAAAACAATAAGGTTGAATATATTTTATTATTTAAGTGATGTATTATGTAGCTTAATTATAAATCTAGTTATAATTGTTTATATCTAATTGAAATATTTATTTAGTTGAAATTATACTATATATATTATATATATAATATTTATATGGTATATATATGTAGTATGAATGTAATGTATGTATGTATGTATGTATGTAATGTAATGTGTTATGTATGTATGTATGTAATGTATGTTTATGTATGTTGTATGTATGTATGTATGTTGTATGATGTATGTATGTATGTATGTATGTATGTATGTAATGTTGTATGTATGTATGTATGTATGTATGTTGTATGTAGTTATGTGTATGTATATGTATATGTATTAATTTTAATTGGTTATATTTGTTGAATCTAATCATTTATATTTTCTTAAATTAATAAATAAGTGTATAGAATTACAATCAACACAATTTAAATTTGTTGGACAGGTAATTGGCATCCGAAGAAGATCATCCTAGGACACATCCCGATAGAAAGCAAGAAGATAAGAAGACACACAAAAAAAGAGGTCCACCACGCCAAGTATTCCACAGAGGTGATGATGGACCATAATGCATTGTGTGGAGTACTCATGGGGTTGCTATTGGTCCAATTTAAAGATAGATATACAGCTTAACACTGGAGCCGCTTATGACGCGTGCAAAAGTGAATTTTCATTGGAACGTGAATGAAGTTGACCATATGACGTGAAGAAGTTGATGGGAGCACAAAGTATTGTACAGCATGAGATTCAGAAAAAATCGCAATTGTTTTGTTAATGGTTTATTATACTTGTATTTTAAGCGTCATATTAATGTATGTGTCACAGACTTATCTATGTTTATTGTGACGATGAAAGAAGACATATTGTTGTTTGAGGGATTGCAGACAAGGTGGAAAGATTTCAAGTCAAGATTGACTCATGACTACTTCACGGCCGGAATTACAAATCGAATGAGAATACTCACCATGTGGGAGTCTATTGGGTTATTGAATAAGGATGACTGATAAATTTAAGAAAATACGTGAGGACGACAAATTTAAGTATAACATAGTGAATACGTGAGGATGAGTGGATAAAGGTTCATGAATTTAATATTGAAAAAAAATTCTAAAAAGTATGAAAGCATTCATTACATATGTTTTTTTATTTGTTATCTTCAGTGCATCCATTTTATACATATGTATGTCCTGATATTATGATGAGAATTATTTATCAAGGCTATAAGAGAAAAAATTGGTCCAACCAACAAAGAATAATATCCTTCACCTTTTGGGCCGTGGAGTTTATATAAAAAGAAGACGAGCAATATGTCAAAGAACAGATGAAAAAATCCATTTTTGTCTGGTCTCTTCTTCGGGACTTGAGTCTGCACATCTATCAAGTGAAGGATGGTGACAAAGACCTCGTTATGAAGAGATGGATAGATGGAAGAACTAATAAAAAGGGAAATCACCAACCCAAAGACTCCAATTGGTTTGTGAATAAAATTGTAAGTACTCCTTACTCTTTTAATGATAATTCTTTTATACATTGCCTCAATGCTCATTAGTATTTTTGAACTTTTTATGGCCTTCATATTTTTAACGATAATTTCTTGCTTTTGTGTGTAACAAAAGTATGCGACTTGATGGAGGCGAAAATCTGGAGACTTTTGTTTCCGAAGGTAAGTCATGAATTTTGACTGAAAGCAGCTTGGACACCAGAACATGGAGGGACCTGTGTGAGGGGATTCGGGAGGGAGAGCAAAGATAATGTTGTTATCAAGAGGAAAAAGAGAAGTAGTTCCAGAATGAGGATACGATGAACTTTCAGAAGTTTCAAACTTTTGCTATACAATACTCAAAAAGTAAGGGAACCAGAAAAAATGGGAAAAATTTGAAAAGAGAATGATCTTTGAAATCTTGAAATTTGGAGTGAATCTTGTCAACACAACCACGCAATGAGAAAATGAACAACTTCGCCTTACTAATGTAGTAGTTGTCATTCTGTTAATCCCGACCCTATTGCAAATGGTTTCTAAGGTAGCTTTTTAAATATTTTGTTGCCATACACACACACACACAACCACACACACACACACACACACCACACACGATGTTGTGTTACGGTGATTGCTCGTAGACCACACAACACCCACACACACCACACACACACACAACTATATCATATATAATAAATTTTTTAATTTTAAATATGTATCTCTTAAAAATCCTGAATAACTTATTCTAACTGTAGGACGTGGCCGCGCCCTCTATGGCGTATAGCGGGCGCGCGACTTGGTACTACATGAGGTGTTGCGTGGGCTTTGAGCCACGAACTCGCACGGAGTGCGTTTGGGTAGTGTTGTCGAGTAAGGGAGTCGCCACTGATTGTGGCTATATAGGTTATTCACGGAAGCCGAAACGTCGGTGCCAAAACAATGGCCCACGTCTAATCAATACCAATGTGGGTTCGGGGGACATGGTACGGAATCAGATCTGTAACCCAATTCGCCGCATGTAGCGGCCTCTACTCGGTTCAAATTGCAATTCCCATTCATCATCGGTATATTGAATACACATAATTCCAATTTTAACACCTTAGAAGCTACTACCTAAAGATTACTAAGAAAGTGTGTTTCTATTATGCACAAGAGCTACAACCTTAGAATTGTGGACCCACTGTTGCGTTAATCAAATTTAAAGTGCTAAAAACCGTTGTCATAGTTTAATCTCGATTTTAAAAGTGATGTCACATAATTTTCGTCTTTATTTTACAAAATATAATACAAATGATGTCAACCATGACAATGCGAAGTACTAATGCAATTCAAATCATATATACAAAATCTTACCGCTGATCTGCAAACAAAAACAAATGTTAGTTCGTATAAAAAAACGAGCGAAATGATTTCCCCTTTGGATCGCTAGTAGCAAGGACAAAACAAACACAATGTTAGTTCGTAATAAAACCGAGCGAATGAAATTCCTCCTTGAATCGCTATCAAGGATAGACATCGTTGTATGACAAGTGAATGCTAATAATGATAATGAAATAAAAGAGAACGAAAACAATGAAAAACATTAACCTACTCTACATATTTTACATGGAACAATTAAATAGTGAGTTTCTACATTTTTGTTAATTAGATTGAAACTCGCCATAGTTATTCCATTAGATTGAGGAAATGAGAAAAGAGTGTGTTAGTGGCGAGTAATCTCAGAAGTAAACTTGTTATCGCTTGTGAATCGAAACCAGAATCGATGCTTAGAACTCAAGAACGTATGTATTTAGAGTTGTTTTGAGAGAGTGTAAGAGCAATGAAAGAATGAAATACGCAAGTTAGAGACGGGGAATAATAGAAATAGACGTGTTTTTCGAATGAGCATGGCAGGCACGTATTTATAACGCACGAGGGGAAAATGAGGGAAAAACCTACGTAATAGCAGACCTCTGTGTATATATTCTCCGCGTATTTTTTGATTTCTACCTCCGATTCAATTTCCATAATAACGTGGATTTGGCCTTGATTCCCCTGACGCACCTAGCCTTGCTCTCAAGCAAGGAGTTCTAGAGGTTTCCACGTCTTTCCGGAGTATTTTTTGTGTATTTGTATTTTTTCCTATATATGTATTTTCTCTATCTGCGTATTTAAAAAACTTGAAAAATCATAGAAAATCATAGAAAAATCAGAAAATGAATCTTAAAAATACTGGTCGGAGTTCAGAAAAATGTGAAGAGTTGCTATGAAAGCGGAAATTATAGAAGATCACAATATAAATTATTTTAAAAAATCGTAAAAATAGAAAAACAACCTAAAAATAGAAAATAATTAAAATAAATAAAGAAAATATTTGCCACCTTTATTTGTCCTTTGCTCAATAGTTCTGAGTATGACCTTACGTATTTTCAACTTTTGTGAGTTCAAGCATCTTTTCTAAGTCGAAACAATCGGCGAGAACGCGGTATGTTTCAATCATGATTTTACTCTTTTGGGGAGACATTTTTTTAGGTGTCTACACTAATTATAGGATTTTATGCCACAAGAACCAAAACCTTGTGGAAATTAGTGTTATTTGATGAAGATATGGGGTATCGGATTGTTGCTAAAAGAACTTTATTATGGAGTGAACAGGTGGATTGTTCATAATGTTCCTTTAAAAAAACAACCATTCAAGGTTTTGTTTTAAGAGTACTTAAGGGGGGAGGAAAGTATGGCTTTACCTGTTTCCCTTTTTTTGGCATGAGGTTCTTGGAGATGAGTAGTTGGGTAGTTTGGGGCTTCAATGGCCTCAAAAAGTCAAGTATTCCAAGAGGTAATATCTAACTTGTATACCTGCAATTGTTTTTAACTCAAACATTTCGTTATAGAGTAATAATGCTTACAATTAAGTTTTTTTTTCCAGGATGTTACATCTTCAACAGAAGAAAAAGAAACATATGTTGATGTGCCACCAAGCCAATGGACTATGGGCTGCTGGCAACGAGATCGTTCCCAAACAAATGTGATGATATTGATGGAATATTCTCCATTTTTATTAAGTAGAACTGTGTATTGTCGTTTGCCACAAAGCTGCAAAGAATTATACAATTTGTATAAGATCAAGATATTGATTTTTCAACATAGATTTGTTCGCTTTTGATGATAACATCTTCTATTACCCAAATTTGAAACATTCACGCTTATTTGGTGGCTATGATTCTAAGGTATCTAACTTAACATGGAGTGGTTAAGTTATCATGTTGCAAATTTGGATAAGGTACAAACTCATTATCTTCCAAATTTAATACTTGTGGTATTTATTTTTTTAATTTTTTTTTTCAATGAGAAGGCACTTTACTTTTTATAAACTCGCTAGAAAAAACAATTAGGTTTTGCAAAGTGAGATTAACTTCGAAGAAGCTTAATGAATGCAATAGGTTCTTTTTGTCCCTCAAGGAATGGGATGTTCAAAAGAAATCGCCCACAGCTTTCATCCTATTTAGCTCATCAAATTTCCAAACAGAGTACAAACAGTATATACTTGCACCTTTCCATCAAGAGTAAGTTTATTATTCATTTTACTTTAATCTATGCATTATAAATTGAGAAAAAAACTGTATTATAATACCTATAGATAGCTAACCTTTTATTTCTTTAAAATGGTGATAAGGAATCATTGGATGTTGGTTTGTCATATATGCCTTCGGAGGGCGTAGCTTCTGTTTTTCTGACTCATTGCCAAGGTGGTTGACAATTGCAAGTGAAAGGACCCTTGTCCGTGGTAAGTCGTTTTCTTCTTGGCTTTACAAACTCTTTAGATGGAAATCACTTTGAACATTTTGATCTAAAGTACCTTGGTGATTATGTTGTTGAACAAGTCTTTGGTGATATGTTGTTTTACTGGTTATATTGGTGATGTGGTTGCGTTGAAAGTTTTGGAAGTAATTGTTTTTTGTTTCATTTGTTAAGCAGGATTGAAATATGTGCTATTATGTAAATTGGTTTAAGTCTATTTTTAGGGGAATGCTGCTTCGAGATTGTTCGTAGGCAAAAACTTTTGTGGTATGTTGTGGATAGTTGGTATATTGGTGATTTGGTTGGTGTTGGTGATTTGGTTGTTGTTGTAGTTATGGAAGTATTTTTTTTTTGTTTCGTTTGTTAAACAGGATTGAAAATATTGTGCTATTATGTACATATTGGTTTTTATTCTATTTGGGGAGAGCTGCCCGAAATTTTCGTAGGCCATAAACTTTGTGGTAGTGTAGTAGTTGGTTATATTGGTGATTTGTTTGTGTTGTAGTTATGGGAGAATTTTTATTTATTGTTTCATTATATGACAGAGCAATTAGGACTCTTAATCTCAGCCCATGGGGGCAAGAAAAAGCCTCAATTGGGAAGTTGTTGAGTAAGTTTCAGTTTTTTCACTAAGGGTGTAATTTTTTCTATCATTCTAGGTATTGAATTTAACATTTTAATCAAATGCTAATTTAATTTGTATTTTTGGAATATTTTTTGCAGTGTCCTAAGCAACACGAAGGAGTTTCGAGTGTGAATTATGTGATGTGTATATGGTAAATTGTCTTCCTTGTATCCAAAAACGAAAAGCATTTGCAAAAGGTTAAAGTTTAATCATGTATTTCAATATTTTTCATAATTAATATTTATTAGTGTAACTTTGTTCTAACTTAATGATATTTTCTGTCCAACACTAAAGGATTTCTCTCCAAAATCATAATTCTCAAGCCGTAAATTGATAGCGTGAAATGTGGTGTAGATGTTTTCTTAATCATTGTTTATAGTTTTTCTAAGCTCAGCTTCTCAGATGAATATTATGATTTTGGATTCGTCTTTAGTACTTTCATTGTTTCCAAGTTTAGGAATAACAATACTAATGTATTTGCATTTATATTATTAATATAAAATATAAATTAGAGGCGACGCATATGCTACTATCACGTCGCCTCTTCGTGAGAGGCGACGGCATATGCTACCTATCGCGTCGCCTCTTAACGTGAGGGCGAACATATGCTACCTTGGTTGCCATCTTACTGGAGTGGCGACGCAATATGCTACCTAATCGCGTTCGCCTGATACTTGAGAGCGATGCATATGCCTACCTATCGCGTCGCCTTCTTTCGTGAGAAGGCGAAGGATATGCCTCCTAATCGCGTCGCCTCTTACGGGAAGGGCGACGCATATGCTACTATCGCGTCGCCTATACGTGAAGTGACGGCATATGCACCCTATCGCGTCGTCTTTTACATAGGGCCGCATATGCTACTAATTCAAATGCATAAAAAATGACCTATCGCATCGCTCTATATAGGAGCGACGCATAACATATCTAGCGTCCGCCTGTAAAGGCGAACGCATTGGTATGAAGACCCTACGTGTTGGGGCTATCGCGACGGCAAAGGCGACGCGATAGGTCTTTTCAGGCGACGCGAAAGGGTTTTTTTTTTAGTAGTGGAATAATCTAACTTGAGATTATTACGAATATACTAAGCTTGGTAACCCTATCTTCACCAATTGCACTATTTTCCAAAACTGATAATCAGGTTATTGTAAACCCTTTTTTTTTCCTTTCTTTTTTTCTTTGGAACCCTTTTTTTCTTTTTTTTTAAACTAACAACTCATCGTTATCCCCTCACTCACTCACCATCCTCAACCATACACCCCAGGCGCCACCCCTCTAGACTGCCACCCCACCACAGCCGCTACCTCCGGTAAGATGTCCCTCCCCACCCCAGTCGCCGCCCCTCCTAGACTCTCCGCACCCCGAAAACAACCTCCACCACCCAACACAATGTCACCTTGAAAACAACCCTAACCACTTGAAAACTTCCTTCCACCACTTCGTTCCTCTTCCCCCTCCCTCACCACTCCTCTCCACCCTCAAAACTCCTCCCCTGCTGAAATCAATAACCATAACCACCCATGGCAAACCTTTGAAAAATTCAAAAGAGCGAGAGGAGAGAGAGAGAGAGAAGCAGAGAGAGAAGAGATGAGTAGGAAGATGCTGTGCGATGGTGGTTTCGTGTGTCAAGTTGTTTCGAGTGGTGGGGGCATAGATGAGGGTGTGGTGTGATTGGGTTTAGTTGTTTTTGTTTGTGTTGTTGTGTTTTTGTTGTTGTTGTTTGTTTGTTGTTGTTGTTTTGTTGTTGTTATTGTTGTTGTTGTGCAACAGCTCCGTTGTCTTATTCCCCCCAAAGAAGAGAAGAAAAGGAAAGGACCGTACCCAAATGCCCCTACACCGCTCCAAATAACTTCTTCCCTTTCGCTATGTTGTTGTCGCCACTACACCGACCAAAACGAGTCAGACAACCCAGATTGATTCACAGGAGAACCGTCAACCAACAGACACATCCAACCCGTCGTCCCGAAGAATATAGTAAACATCCGCAGTCAAGAGCCCCGTCTGATCCCACAGTCAATCCCAACATTAACCTCCTTTCGAGCAGTATCCTACAAGGATAACGACGTCAAGAAGGTATCGGGCAACATCTTGTACGATGCTTGATACTCATCAAACCCGAGCAAGACATAATATCTCCAATATATCTCTCGTGAAAAACCCAAGCGAGCAAAGCAAAAGCAAGGAGCCGAAATGGAGAACAGTAGCATCACCCAACCGATGAACAAAGAACGGAAATCGATAAGTCTTACCGCTTATAGTTCTGGCCTAAAGCCAGAGATCGACCACCCCGAAGCCAAGCAGAGGCGTGATCCCCCTGATGGGATTTTGTTCTGAGGGTTACTCTTAGCAAAAGGTTGTGTCAGTTGTTATAACTATATGGAAAATTAATAAGTTATGCTATCGACACGGTCAAAATTAAAGAATAACCTATATTGTTTTCCACTCAGTAATGTAGTTCTACTAAGGCTAAGTGAAGAGGGCCCAAGATGGAGGAACAAACAAACTTTTCAAGTCTCTAACAAAATAATCTGATAAATTTTTTCAGACTGTAACTCTCAAATTACTTATTTCACCAGCTAATTTCACTCTAAGTAATTATATAAGAAATCAGAGGGCATCGAATAATTAACTAACAAGAAACCCACCACACACAACACACACACACACACACACACATCAGCACATTCAACATCACACACACCACACCACACACAACACACAACGAACACCACACAACGACACACATCACACACCACACACACACACAGCATCAACACACACACATACAACACAACACACACACACACACAAACACCACACACACATCACCACACCACACACACACACACACAACTGAAGAAGAAAAAATCCCATATTGAAAAACACATGTTAACAAATATATGTGTAGGATATATATCATAAAATCTAAAAACTATAAACATAAATTAAGTCAGAAAGCATAACATACTTCTTCATGACCTGGAGACTGATGGGAAAAGGCTGAGCTTCTTCGTTCAAGATGAAAACTATAATCCTCAGTGTCAGAATCTAATTCAGCTACTGCTTTACAGCCATTCTTACCCTGCAACCACGAAAGAAGAAAAACACCTTTTGAATTTTACAACAACATAGATATCCTTATGTGGTACAAAGCATTGGACTTGCCTATAGCGGTATCACWTGAACATAATAATCATACCATTATAAAAAATATAGTTACACCTTGATAACCATACCATTACAAAATAGCCAAAACCTTGAATTAAAAACTTCCAATAGTTWTGGGAGTGACTTGGAATCCAAAACCTGTATAAATAGAAAAAAATATACTGTATAATTAAATTAATGTCCGCTGAATCACCACACTCMTAGACACAAAATAATACACCACATTTAGAAATTAGGGATAATGCGAGTAAAATATATTRTTTCAGGAATTATGTGGCAAAGTTACAAAGTAAGAAGTTCAGATTGAGGAAGAAATTTAAATATGATGCATYGTAAGATAATACTTGTATGTATACAATATAGACTAAAACCTCTCTATATCTTAGCAATTGTTCTTGTGAAGAAACTTCTGTGCAGCTTTCAATGATCTGAGAATCAGGATCCTGGTCTTTTCATTTTAGTTCAATGATGGATAACTGATTTTTATACCATTGTTGTTTTTCCTATTCTCTATGATGTTTCTTAATTTGTAAGCATCTGATTAAGGTATCCCAAATTTAGAATTATTTTCATTTCAAAGAAAAAATAAATATATACTCCGTAGTAATTTTCTARGAGTTGTAAAACTTCTCTAAAAGAATAGCAAGCAATTAGTTACTCCAATTGCCAAGTTTTCATATACAAACATGATGATTTAATATACAATGATGGTACATAAATAAGTAGAATCTGGTTATACACCTACCATTTGTAAGTAAGCTTACCTTAGAAATAGAGAAAAACGAACGGAATTTGCAATTATGTATATAAGATTATTTATAAAAAAAATTTGAATCAAAGTTACATCAATTTTAACCTGAAAATGCACTAATAAACCATCACTATCTAATTTTTTATTCACGTTAAAAAAAACTTCTTATTTATAATGATTAGTATAGTAGTAAATAAACTTAGATAATTTGTCTACTCCCATCTGCAAGTTCCAAAATAAAGAGCACTTCACTTGAGCAAATTAGTTTGAATGCTTTACCCAAGAGTAATCATTTTTTAACTCAAATTCATCACAGTTTAAGACAAAGAGCAACATAAATCATCAAAAACTTTACTGTTCTTGTCAAATTACCTAAACATAATCCTAAGATTGGCTAGAATGAACAASAAATATGGATCAAATAATTATCAATCCATGAAAAACATCAAAACAAAATCCAGAAATAAGGATAAAAACATGAAAAAGAAAAACCAGAAATATTTATTAATAAAAACACAAAACAAACCTAGAAATAGGATTAAAAACAAACCGAATGGTTGTGTTAAATTAGGATGATATCAAGCATCATATTCAATCATCGCAACACTGAACATGACCAACCCCGAAAAAATAAAAAACCTGCAAAAAAAAGAAAGAAAAAGAAATGAACATCAGACCCTAAATTAATTTAAACGAATATCAGACCAAAACCCAATTTAATCGAATCAAACCCTAAGTTTTGATAGAAATCAAACCATATTAAATTTCTAGAAATCGCCAAAAATCTAAACCTAAAATTCAAGCATCAAACCCCAAACATCTCAATTTAATCGGAAAATCAAACCAAACTCGCTACAAATCAAACCCTTAAATCGCTAAAATGAAAACCTAAATTCATAACATAGTTCCTTAAAAAAAACCCAAATTTAATCGAAATCAAACCCTAATTCCTAAAATAAGCACCAAATCACCAAAAAACAGAAACAATAATCTTCAAATTTAACCGAAAAAAATAAAAATCTCCCAAATGTAAACCCAAAAAAGAACCGACATCATCCTCAAATTGGACTTACAATTTTTGTTGACTTCAAGAGTTAATGGAGCTTTTGAACTTTTGCTGAAATTTCTGATTTTACGTTGTTTTAGCGAGGAATGTGGCCTTTGAGAGAAATTTTTGGAGTTTTGAGAGGGAAGATAAGGTTTGGGTCAATTGTATGAAGGGCGGCTAAGATTAAAAATTCAAGGAAATGAAGCGGGATAATTGCGCCAACTGTTGCAATAGCTTCTATTTCTATCTCTAATCTTACATGTCTAAGCTATAATGCAGTGGTGTGAACAAATTGTTGCATATGTTTACAAATACGTTGCTATGGCTACCTATTGCAACAGTTACTATAAAACATTGCATTAACCATTGCAATAGATAGAAACGTTGCATTTAGTCGTAGCAATAGGTAAAGTGTTGCATTTGACCGTGCAATAGATAAAGTGTTGCATTTGATCGTTGCATTAGTGTTAACCGTTGCAATAAAGTGTTGCATTTTCCTTTTAATGTAGTAGTGCGGGAGACAAGGAAGAATGTGGATGTGGCAGATGCAACAACCTTGTGAAATACAATCTGCCAGTTTCTTCATGAGCTTTGGGCAAGGTTCCTCACTAGGGTTACGCGTAAGTCAGTCTCCACGGTCCTATATTAAGAAGACCCAATGACCAACAAAGGCCAAACCAGACCACAACTGCAAGGAATGTTGAAGGTATTACCCTTAAACTGAAGACTGCAGCCGCGATCTAGAAAAGCATGATCACGAACATCACCCGTTTAATAAACACTCAAACCACCGTAAGTAAAATGTAAGGTGGCTGAGCCCGTCATTGCCAACCACCACAAGGACCTGAAGCTGTGAAATACTTCCAAAGAAGCACGCAGAGCCACATCAAAGGAGAGTTGAGCCTGCCTGAAAAAGATTAGGGGGGCAAGTACGCATTGCAAAGTAGAGTTTCGAAACTCCAATACACGCACGAAGAAGTAATAACTCACATTRAGGATCATCAAGCTAAGCAACAGCATCCATGAGTTCAATAGTCTTCAACACTCTTTGTGAAACAAGGTCCACACAAAAGAAAGAATCTGCACTAACAGGCCCACCTAACAACCAAACACCAAGGGAAGGCCGAGCAATATCAGGAGGAAAGACCCCTTCAAGACGAATCCGTGGGTCCGCAAAAGGCCAAATGAGCTCCGTTTTTGCGACGTTAACATGAAGGCCAAGACTAGGCCCCCCTGCCAAAATCATCTACAAAACTTGCCCAACCATCAAGGTATCACCAATGATAGTACCATCATCCAAATACCAAGTCTGCAAGCTCAAGCCAAATTTATCTCTGATACGGCATACCAATGGATGTAGATGCGAAAAGTAGAGGGCCAAGAGGATCACCCTGCTACATCCCTTGACAAGATAACAAAGTATGCTCTCCATAGTAAAGCCTAGCTGGTAAAGAATAACAAAATTCAACCCAGCAGGAAAGAACAGGATAACGAGCACGAACCTCACGAATCAAAGTAGGACCATCGACTAAATTGAAGGCTTTTTGAAAGTYGACCAACAACATAGATAGGCCAACCTCATCCCCACGAGCCTCAACCAAATGATTAACAGCCTGAAGGATAGACTCACCACTCGTCGGAACACCAACACCATATTGAAGACCACCGAAATACCGACCTATACGCGGACTAACCAAAGCAGCACTAACCTTAAAAACAAGGCGTCTCAAAACAGTACCCACATCAATGGGCCTAATAWCACCCCCGGGCTTGACAAGAGGCATTAGCGGAGCACTAGCAATATATGCACCTAACGCGGCGGGACAAGCACCGGATAGAAACAAATTAACCACCTRCATGATAGACCCTACCAACTCATCAGAGATTACAATAGTAGCACCATAGAGGCAATCAAGAAGGTGTTGAGCACGCAAACCATCACGCCCAAAAGACRTACCCTGCGGAAAACCCWTAATTTGCTCCAAAACAACAAAAGAAGCAACAATGAGGTGATGATCCACGGGAGTATTTGGTAGAAGAGGAACGGGGCAAGAAGGGTGTTTAGCTTCCAAAGGAGCAAGACCCGAAGACAAAATAACCCAAACATCAGTAGTGTAATGACCGTCAGAAATMTTTCRCTTACAATGCTTAATGTTGYGCTCARACAATACATTACCCTCATCAGCATCCAACAAAGATGGAGATACATTGTTAGCACTCACGACTACTCCTTGGAGAAAAGGTTTTTAGGACACATAGAGGCATCACAAGCAAGCGAACCTAAGAAGATAAGTCATCCGAATTTTGAACCACCTTATCAAGCGCTTGTTTAAGAATCCTAGAAAAACCCAAACAACACTTAGGAGGCATAGATTTCACAGTGGACAACCGCTTGGAAAGTAAACGATCAAGAAGAGCACTATCAAAAGAGAGAAGATGCTGATGAGATAAATCGTGAACTAGAGCAGGGTCCACAGAGGAAGGTTCAGATGGCTTAGGAAAACCGTAAAGAAAGAAACGAACGACACCATCCCCAAAATCGGGCGGGTCCACAWATGTAGTACCATGTTCATCTTCATGCTTACACCTAGAACGAAGAGTATGCGTCCTGTAACAATCACCACATAGCCAAATACAAATATGACGGAAWGTCGTTTCAACTCTCGTGAAAATATCTAAATCGGTAGTGAGCAAGTTGCGARTCACATCACGCACGCCCTCACAACAATGTCGGTCCCAAAGATGAGTGAGTAAGTAGCTTTTAACAAGCCCATTACCCCTACCATCATGACATCCATGNCATGATAGACCCTACCAACTCATCAGAGATTACAATAGTAGCACCATAGAGGCAATCAAGAAGGTGTTGAGCACGCAAACCATCACGCCCAAAAGACRTACCCTGCGGAAAACCCWTAATTTGCTCCAAAACAACAAAAGAAGCAACAATGAGGTGATGATCCACGGGAGTATTTGGTAGAAGAGGAACGGGGCAAGAAGGGTGTTTAGCTTCCAAAGGAGCAAGACCCGAAGACAAAATAACCCAAACATCAGTAGTGTAATGACCGTCAGAAATMTTTCRCTTACAATGCTTAATGTTGYGCTCARACAATACATTACCCTCATCAGCATCCAACAAAGATGGAGATACATTGTTAGCACTCACGACTACTCCTTGGAGAAAAGGTTTTTAGGACACATAGAGGCATCACAAGCAAGCGAACCTAAGAAGATAAGTCATCCGAATTTTGAACCACCTTATCAAGCGCTTGTTTAAGAATCCTAGAAAAACCCAAACAACACTTAGGAGGCATAGATTTCACAGTGGACAACCGCTTGGAAAGTAAACGATCAAGAAGAGCACTATCAAAAGAGAGAAGATGCTGATGAGATAAATCGTGAACTAGAGCAGGGTCCACAGAGGAAGGTTCAGATGGCTTAGGAAAACCGTAAAGAAAGAAACGAACGACACCATCCCCAAAATCGGGCGGGTCCACAWATGTAGTACCATGTTCATCTTCATGCTTACACCTAGAACGAAGAGTATGCGTCCTGTAACAATCACCACATAGCCAAATACAAATATGACGGAAWGTCGTTTCAACTCTCGTGAAAATATCTAAATCGGTAGTGAGCAAGTTGCGARTCACATCACGCACGCCCTCACAACAATGTCGGTCCCAAAGATGAGTGAGTAAGTAGCTTTTAACAAGCCCATTACCCCTACCATCATGACATCCATGTGAACCCACAAACAGACAATGAAAGCGAAGCCGTAGCGGACTAAAGAATTAATTATGGTCCAAAAGTCCAAAAGTCAAAGCTCCTAAAGACAAAGGCCTAAAAGAAGTGGGAATTAAGGCCCCAAGAGCACCAAATCGAAGCACAAAYAGGAGCACACACCCAAGCGGCAACGGAACGGACACGGACAGAATATCCAAGGAACGGAACCACCACAACGCACACTGCAACACACTCAAAAGGCAACCAAAGACACGCCCACCGCATCCCAAATCGAACCTAAAGAACACTCGAAACGAGCCCCCAAAATGCTTCAAAACACGCACCTGTGCTACCTGAAAAACACACCGAACGCACCAGCACAACGGGATAAAACGCGTCTACAAACAACCTATTGAGCCGCCTGAAAAAGCTGCCTGAAAACCCACCTGCGCTTCCTGAAAAAGCTTCCTGAAAATGCACTTGTGCTGCTGCAACCAACCAGAAATGACCACTAGAAAAGAACTCGAAAGCCACCAGCAAATCGAACCCGAAACCACTGGAAAACAGMACCCAAAGGCCATGCCTGAACCACAACCCAACCACGCYTGAAACCACGCTTGAACCTGCCTTAGCCGTCGCCTTAACCAGTCATGCAAGAAACGTCGAGGAAGAAGATCGCCGCTCACACACAGTCTCTCTCTATGAATTCAATTTTTTTT
>SNQN01004681.1:22612-38292 GCA_008642245.1 Bassia scoparia | reverse complement strand
ACCTAACACCTTCTTCGAGCCATAGTTATGCCGCATTTGTATTAAAGGTCAACTTTTTTCAAAGAAATTAGCCAGAGAACTTTCAACAATATATTAGATGCATGTATTCAAGGCACGGGCGCGAAGTTACCATTAAAAATTAGCCTCCTCAGCAATTAGCTGCTAGCACACACGTGCCACTTTGCTATGCACACATCCATGGCTAAAAATCCCCTATAGGCAGAAATTTGGCCGTTCCCACCCCTTGAGGGCACACCCATACACGCCACCCAAGGGGCCGTACGCGCGCCACACGTTGCCACTATCAGGCCTGTTTTCTAGAGAGTTGGAGTTGTGCACGTTGCCACCAGGGGATCTTGCCGCACCGCGCGCGCTCTCCTGTGCCCGCACTTGCCTCGCACGCCCTTACTCGACTCCTTCCGTGACCTCCATACGTTGATCAGTCGTTGAATCGCTGTTGATCAATGACTTTGGTTGATTTTGGGAAAGCTTAGGTTATTTTCAATGTGATATTAGTATTGCATACTTGTAATTTTAGAAAACTTGAAATAGTGGTGATATAAATGATTTATGATGATGACAATAGAGAAATTAAGTAGAAATAGGAGAACAAGTTTAAGATTAGAATTTATTTTTTACATCACAATTTCTAATTTTTCATTTCAAAAATATCTCTTCATTTTCTTTCCATAGAGTAGAGGAAGAGAAGAACTCCATTTAGTGTTCTTATTGTTTGCTGTGAGTTCAATGGTAGCTTTAGATTAAGTCATGCATGTTTAGATACTTTCTTTGCAAAGTTCTTTGTATTTTTATGGGTCTTTTTCTGATTTTGATTTTTGTTCTTTGTTCATATATGATTATAGTGTTTGTGATTGTATCATATACTTTTTTTGATTTGGTTGTATTGATAGATTGCAAACCCTATATTGTCTCTCATACTTTGAATCATGCTTGTTCTTTTTTTTTGCATGTTTGTTATTCTTCTTGTCCTTAGGCATGATTTGTGAGTGATTCCTTAGCCTAGGTAGTAGTGATTCCAACCCTGATTTTGTTTACGTTACTATGGGATTCTCGCTGCCTTTAGCGAGGGTCTATCACCGGGAGTTTACATGGGTACCTACCTCATTTATTGATTGATGCCAAAGTGATATTTCACTTAATTCAACATCATTCCCCCCTATCTATGGTTCTTGATATATTTAGAATGTGAAATGGCCCAAAGCTTGATGTGTGGAGATTGCTCTTTTCAATCATTTCAAGATTAGTGTTGTTGAGGGTATTGCTAGCTTATTACTTTTATGACTTGACCTTGTTGGGTTAGATAGAAGGGGACTTCAACTTGAGCTTAGTTTGGTATGGTTGGATGACTTGGGAGATGATTCCATCAAAGTTCTAAACTAGAGTCATAATTGCAATGATGTTGAATTGAGGAAACCTTGTTTGATTGGCATTGATCATGTTTGTGGTTGGGCAACCTAGTGATCCTAGGTGTTTTGTCTCTTGATTTTACAACTCTAATGTCCTAGTTYTTAGTAGTTTTAGTTCTTAGAAAAATTCCAAAATTGATTTCACACCCTCAAATCCTTGTAATCCAAACTTAAGCAATTCTTAGCCTCTTTGTGGTTCAACATGGACATGCCAACTATACTAAGTGTAGTTGTTTGTTCAAATAGAAATTTTATTTGAGTAGTTGTCGTAGTGTAAATCCAACGACACACTAAAGCCATCTCGTCAGCGACCTAAGTATCGCATAATGCAGGATGCCTAACACATGTCGTCTTAAGGATGTTGAATTCGCATAACACTTCGAGTATTATCCACACATCACTAAAGGTAATAGCTTTAGTAAATTCCCTAGTGAAGTTGCCAAAAAATTGTACGGGYGCCGAGGCGTCAYCGGGCCGGATTGGGTCTGGTCCCTCTACTCCAACGGATACAAATTAGGTGATGACTGTGGGTTACTATATTTGAATTCTTACATTTGTATATTGTGAGTATGCTTGGAGTTGTGTGTAGTATACTCGAAAGGAGTAGAGGAAGTCGCCACCGCGCTTTTTTCGGAAAGCTGTGGAACCCGATTTTAAGCCTTGTCTATAATTGAATAAAGCAAAGTGAAGGACTCCATAGTCTGGCCGTGCACAAAAGGTCATGGATTAGAGGATAAGGGTAAGGGCGAACTAGTGCACATCGCCCCACCGCATCTAGCGGCCTCTACTCGGTCATTGCGAGTTCACTGTCCGAAAGACAACAACAAACATACTAGACGGGGTGTTTAACAGAATTACATACTTGCTTGTTGTGGCATGTGTTGTAAATTCCATATTCCAGGAGCTTAATGTCGGTTGTCCATTGTTTATCTTATTATGCGTGAAAACATGAAATTTTCCTGTCTTCTTTAAGACATATTATTGGTAAACGACAAGCATGCAAGCACTCGTACGAGGAATTAAAAGTTTGTTGCTTAAGGTTGCTTTTATTTGATTGTCGAGTATTTGTTAATCAATTTACATGCAAAAGGACATAGAAAGCCGAATTTCTAATTTTAGCATGAAAAAGGGGATTAGAAATAAGACGTTGGCCTCAAACTTACCTTGCAACATGATGCCGTAGACCAAGGACRTAGCTTCGGACCCTTAGGAACCCTTTTTGAACCTTTAGAACCCTTATTCAAACCTTAGATCTAATGTGTTTATGTGTTTGAGTGTGTTTATGAGAGAGTTTTAGAGAGGTAGAGAGAGGTTGTAAGACAAGACAAAAGTCGAGCGAAGTGTTGAAATGAGTCTATTGGTGTAGATACTTACATTTGTCCCTAGCCCAAGACGACCAATGATAAGACACTCCTTACAACACACAAGCCAAAATAGAGAGAGCTAGGACCCTAAGAGGTCCTAAAAAAGGCAATTTTCTCATACACCAGGAACCCTTTCAAGTACTTAGCACCCTTAAAAATGAGTTTTGATTTTTAAACAATTCAAACTTATTTTTAAACATTTTTATAGAATTTTTCAGATTTTTTTTTTTTATTTTTCTAAGCATTTTTGCAGTTATTAACAATTTCCAGCAATTTAATTTTGAAATAATTAATTAAATTATCAAAACAGATCCAAAAATTACGAAATGTTAACACAAATACTATTTTTTACAAGAATTTGTATATATTTTTCCAYAAGTTTTCGATTTGTGGATAAATATTTTTGAATTTCTTAAGCAAAACGCGCAACCGGACGAAATGGAACGTTCAAGAAGTTTTTGAAACCTTCCAGCCACACGACTTGCTCCCCACGAATATCCAGGTGCATCCCCAAGCTTCCCTTGCATGTTGGTTGGCATTCAAACGCATAGAATATTTCTTGACCCAAAATAAGCCGACACATATTTGTACAAAAGGCAAGGCAAATAACACAAAAAAGGAATGGAGAGTTGGGCGCTATTGTACCCAGCTGGGTGTAATTACGCCCACTTGGGCACAATGGTGCCCAAGTCTTCCTTTCATTTTTAGCTCTGTTCCTAGAAATATAAGAAATTACCACCCCGCGAGGAGTTCATTTTCACGTTTTCCCAACATCACACTTTGACATTCTGCTTCTCTCTCTCTCACACACTACTCTCTCTTCTCTCTTCTACATAAATTCTCACAAAAATCACTACAAAAAAACTTAGATCTAGGGTGGTTTAAAATTCTAATGTTCAACAAGGTTCCTAAGGGTCCCAAATTCTTTGTCTTGTCTACGGCGTCGTGTTGCAAAGTAAGTTGTTGAGCTAAACATCTTCATCTTCCACCTTTGGTGCGTGTGATTAGAAATTTGACTTTCTATGTAAACTTTGCTGTATTATTAATTACACTTTTAAGCAATCAATTTAAAAAGCAACTTAGGCAATTTCAATTTCATACGAGTGCTTGCTTTTTCACACCTTAATATGTCTTAAAAAAGACAGAATTTCATATTCTCACGCCTAATAGACAAACAATGGAACCATATTAGGTACCTAGAATATGGAGTAACAACACATGTCACAACCAAATAGATGTTATTGCTTCAATTTATTTAACACCCACCCAAAATCTTGGCTGCTTAGGGTTTAAGTTAGAAATATGTTTGTTGTGTTCTTGACAATGAACTCACAATGACCGAGTAGAGGCAGAAATGTTGTCGGGGGGGGGGAGGCGTTATGCCTACTTCGCCCTTACCTTTGTCCCTAATCATGACTTTATGGCACAACCTAACTATGGAGTCCTTCCTTCCTTTATGCAATTATAGCTTAAACGGATTCCATAGCTGTCCGCAAGAAGTCCATGGGCGACTCCTACCTCATTCGATTATAATACACAAACTCATGCAACTGACATTTGCAAAAGCAAGAATTCAAATCTAGCAAAACCAAAGTCATCGGCAAAATTGTACCCGAGGCAGAGGGACAAACCTAGTCCGGCTGTGAGCCTCGGCACCCATACAGTTTCAAGCGACTTCATAGGGGTTCACTAAGCTATTACCTTAAGTATGTGTGGACAATACTCAAAGTTTTGTGGAATTTAGCATTCGTAAGACGACTATGTAGCATCCTGCATTACAGCGATGTATGGTCAATGGCTTTGAGTATTCATTAGATAACAGTCTCGACAAGGGTTTACTTGAACGAAGACCGCGAGGGCTCGCTTAGATTGTGCTTATGTAACAACTCTATAGCTTAATGCCATCCCACCATGACGCTATGGGCGAGTGCACTAAGGAGCGTAATATAGAGGTCGGTACGGTCGTTGTAGTACATTTGTCGATCCGGTCACCTCACACACGGTTGATCCCTTCAACCCAACCGAGCCGTTAACAAAGTGTCGTAGTTCGTGTCAACCCGTTTAACTTAAACGGGTTGATACCTCGACCCCAACCACTAATAGGGTCATTTCGTGTCGACTGATTGGTGTCACGTCTTTTTTACATATAATGTATACTAGTGCAATCGTGTCTGTGTAACCCATTTATTTAAACGGTTGTAATCTTCAACCCTAACCGACCGTTTAATAAGTCGTCGTTGCTCCCGTTTTACATTAACGAGTCAAGATCCTCAAACACCCAAACCGTACCAATCGCACGTGCCACTAGAATATTCGTGTCCGTAGTTAGCGAGACTCTGATGCTCTGAGACTTTCGACATCCGTAGACCGCTAATGGTTTAGACCTCTCATGCAATCAGCATAGCACCGCACACTTCGAGTGGTAGTGTAAGGACCACTTACTCTCACTAGAGTCACGGACCCCTCCACGTTGAACACCGCCACATAAGCGTACCTAACGTAGCGACCCAACCCCCACGACCCCGTGGAGTTTAGCATTACCTATATCTACCTTCAATTGTCGCATATAGGCATCCATGCTAGCAATAGTAGGACCCAACCTCCTAATGTAGCTTTCTCTACTCACAGGGCAACCTCCTCAATTGACATAACATACAAAAAGACAACAAAGTAAATACACGAGAACTCAAAGTAACCCCACCATACATCCGAACCTAATAGCCCCAACAAGCTGTCACTCCCTCGACGCTACCCCACACTTACCGACCCCGGTCATGTAAAATGCTAGTAAGCCATAGCTCCCCCAAAAACAAACACACCCAAAACAATTAGGCGCTTATGCGTCTTTGTAGATAGATATCATTCATTGTTAACAAACACAACAACGATCACACTCTATAAAATGTCGATCTCCTTCACAAAACAAACAAAAAAAGAAACAACCGAAAACCATTGAAAAATCAAATTGGCTTCAAAACAAAACAAAAACACGAAAACAGAGAAAAAATAGAAAATGATTGGACAAAAAGGCAACGAACTTTTGACGTTCCTCATGAATTTTCTTCTTTGAGTCGAGTCAAAGAGGCAAGGGAATGATCACCGACTTACCCTAGGAATGCATTGCAGTCCAAAAGTTAGAACAAACATGGAACATTACACTTTATCAACTGCTTCTTGCATGCAAACCCAGGCTAGTCCGAAACCAGCAAAACCAAACCATCAACGGTTTGGATCAATCAAACCTATACACAACACAGCTCTCGTATCCACGTTCTTCCGCAGCACTACTAGAGAACTCCCCAAAACCAATATGCCACTAATGGCTACGATAGACATCTAGATGATCTCCTTTATCTGACAAGAATGAGACTCGTCAACAATCATCTAGGCTTCCAAGTCAACATCCAGCCATAATCAAAATCCACACTCACCCAATCCTACAGTTAGTTTGCAACCGTGGATTCTCGCATTCTTAAATAACTAAAGCTAACGCACTTCGAGAATCCTGTTTATCGGAAAATACACATGATTACTTCCTAAAATAGACACACCCAAAGTCCGGATTGGAGAAAAAATGAAATATAAGCCACAAGACATAACAACACTGGTGGAAGTTTATTACTGTTATAACTAGAAAACAAAGGCATGAAAGAGGATAATCAACCATTCACGTATCCAAGCCCATAACGATCACTGAACTACAAAATCAGTACCAAGCCTCTGGCACAACAATATGCAATAGTATGCATTACAAACTAGGCCAATCCACAAATATGACCACAACCACTTGAGCACCTCAGGGCCAACTCGAGTATCTCACTCTGTACAAAAACGCGCCCACCACTTCTATTCTAAACTCTTCGAGAACGAAAAAGAGCTTCACTCAATGAGAAGATAATCGAACAAGTAAAATTTGCATACAAAGAAATTAATAAGTAAGAAATAATTACGACGCAAAGCCATGGTCAGACACTGAGAATGACACCCACCACAAAGACAGTAAGTAACAGGACAGTAAGCATCCAAGGAAGCTTAACTATATAGCATGAGTCGCCTTATCTGAGTTCAAAACTCCAATGAGGAACTCCAACCACAGACGAATAAGTAGATAGTTCATGATTGAAAGGAAAGATGCCTTTCGAATCAGTGCATCTGCCGTTACCACCAATAAGACACAACATCCCATTCACAATGTTATACGCTATATCTACAAAACCCGTCGAGAGACCCAAAAAATTTGGGCGCATGATGAATTCAGACGAGACTCTAATAAACGAGCAAGGATAGCTTAAGATACTATTCCCATAATACAAAAATATCTAGCACAAAAATTGTGGTCTTTGTAGTTACACAAAATTAAACCGCTCCAGCGCACCTCCTCCGAAGCCTAAGGAACCTAACCAAGTCAATTAAACACAGGATCAGGTAACCCACTTTAATGTTCGACCAAATCCAAACGAAATGCCAAAAGTCCACACTCACCTCACCACCTCACTACCAAGGTACGAAAGGAAGGACACTTCATTAACATTGGAGAAGGTGAAAACCACAGTGCAAACATTATTGGCCAGACGATCAATAGTGGCTTCTCCGTAATAAAGCGTTACGAAAGAGCTTAATTAAAAAGCGATTTATCATACGGCGCTTGATCTCAATTATGAGCGAACTAGGAAAGAAACGAACTTAAAGCGAACTTCCCACCATAAAGCCAAATATCTCTAAATACTAAATCAAGAAACATTTAAAAATTAATATATAAACCAAAAATAATAATAATATAAATAATTATAGAATAAAAACAAATAATTATATTCCAACCAATCATAAAGTACGCATACAAACGATACTAATCCTATACAAATAGAAAACATAACAAAAAAATAAAAATAAAAAACAATAATACTCAAAATAAATAATAATAAAATATATAATATATCAATAATAATCTTTGAGCAAATAGATAGTTACACAACGACAGCGAAACAAAAAATGCCGCCAGCTAGAACTCTCACTTATTTCATATGTATGAGAATTGCAAATAATCTCACTATCTCATTAACTAATGATTATGAAGGAGAATAAAAGAAGTATACACTGCAACTTGACCGACTACAAACAAAACCAAATAGTAATCCAATCCATTCCAAACCAATTGAACATATGCATACAGTTGTTCACACCTATGACTCTAGAACTACGAGTGATGCTATCATCATAAAGAAAACATACAATTCTAAATCACAAATTGTAGAGTACCTACATTTGTCCCTAGCCAACTACGGCCATGATCGACACCCTTGCCACACACAGAACATGAATTAATAAGAGTAGAAACTAGGGCACCAAACCTAACAGAACCTTAAAAGGACAAGTAAGTTCACTACACGACAACGAATTCTGAACACCCAAAGAACCCTTAAAAGTCAGTATTTAATTTCAAATAATTTATAAACTTATTTTTAAACATTTTTGCTAGAATTTAATTACAAGATTCTATGGCAATTTCGGAATCTCTCAACAAGATAGTAATTTTGCAGACAATTAAAAAATATGAAACAATCATATCCAAAATTTCATGAGATTATTTTAACCAACAACACACAAATTATATCAAGTTAATTTATGCAATTATTTCCCATTAATTCTTAATAGTTGGAAATTAATAGTTATTGAAAAATTTCCGAAGACAAAGAACGCGCTAGAGAGACAACGGGAATTTCATTATCGCGGAGCATCTCGGGGGAACCGAGCACCGCGACCGTGGGCACTACACTAATATCTCCACCACATCATTTAAATTTGTGTTTTTAAATTTTCAGCGTCAAATAAATCAAATCATTTTTAATACCTGATCAGACAATAAGTTATAAAGGACTGGCAAGCACGGAATACAAGTAAGAGGGAGGTAGAATCTATGCTCATTACGCATGAATTATGATAAATAAACTAAAGCAACCAAGGCTCACTTCACCAAACACACAACACACACACCCACAACTACCACTACACAACACACACACAACACACAACACACACCAATCACACACACACAACACACACAACATTATATGATAATCTGCTTATGCTGATCGATTATCCACTTCATCCTTTAAAACCAACGTCTTCAAACAATACTCTCTACTTAACAACAATTCAATTCACACAAGCTTTTATGTAGTCCTTACAACACAATTAAACCACATTTCACAAAAATCACAACACTCCGTCTACATACAACCTACATCGTTGAGTGGTCAAAGGCTTATTTAGGTCGAATTCCTATCTTCAAAAGGAAGGGTACAAAGGTTCTTAAGGTTCGAAGCATCTTCTCAAATCGGAAACAAAAAAACCAACAGAAAATCACTACACAAAAAAGGGGGAAACCCTCTATCGTAATTCTTATTAAGTATGCAAAAGAATATAGTATTCCCGCAAGCCAAATGTATCAAAAACATATTATAACAAAAAAAAACAAAAATACAGCACATTTAAGACAAATGCATTAGGTATAGAATTAGAAATATATACTATAGAAAATAGCATGTAATCATTAAACAAATAAAACAAAAACTACACAACAATAAATGAGACATTAAAAATTACCAATCATAGCAAAAAACACAACTATTAATACAACAATTAAACATGACTTGCAAACAAAATCAACAAAAACACATATTACATGTCACAATGACTCTATTGAACAAAAAAAAAACAGAACAACGCAAATGTGAGCTGTTCTCCACCGAGAAACCAATAGAGTAAATATCCATTTAGAAGACAAAAACTGAAACAGACTAAACTATACGAGAACCGTTCTAAAATTAACGGATCTAATAATACAATAGTGTAAAATACAAAAAATTAGTTAACATACTAAAATAGGAATGCAAAACGTATTTCATGCATATAGACAACCACATTATATTGCAAATGATAAGGGCTATCAAAATAAACTATGGAATATGTATTTTCGTTGTCTTCTTAATGGATTCGCAACTTGTGAGTAGAGGGCGCTAGACCAAAGTGGGGGGCGAGAGGGGGAGAAGGAGGGAACCCAAGTTGTTGTGCAACATTACTTCACCCTATATTACCCTTCCCCCTAATCCAACTATCTGAGAAATGAAACATAAAAGCACATGAAGACACATACATATGTTATGTTTAAATAGAATAATATAAGGAAAAATGAGCTTAACAACAGAGGGCTTCGCAGTTCAAAAACAGAAGAATAGCACAAAAACAAACCAACCAAACTAGCACAAACATCAAACAATACACCCCTATCCCAAACAAAATGCAATAAGGGTCACAAATAACGAAAAATACCATAGCCTACTCAGTTATAGTTACTATACACAACAATTCACAGAGAGGCATAGTCCACACTGATTGGCAAATGACACCAATTACAGAATTCTCAACAAAAAGAGCAACAAAACCGAAGCAACACAGTAAACAGTCTAAAATCGCTCAAATATGATAATCACACACCTGCCGAAAGCAGGAGGACCACGGAAACCCACAGTCTAAAGAACTAGTGAGACAGGCGAACACCTAACACGCCTCAAGGCACGCGTACAATGGTTTATTGCAGCACCTATAGCTGGGACGAGATTGAACGTTCACTAAACGCATTTATATTCACTTGTAGTATGAGTCCATAGAAACCTATCGAAAACATGTCATATAGTGACAAACCTAATTCGAGACATCTTAGACGAGAACCATGTGTTACGGGCATCCATGAATTAACGGGAAATACAGTGTGTATGGACTGAGAGTTCAGTTTTTACGCCATCCAGCTATAATTATATACTTGAAATATTAATCTATTACATTATCTATCTAATATTCTAAAAACTATTTGTTATATTATTTTAACTTAATTATTATTATTTTCTTTCATTATTTATTGTATTATTATTATATATTATGATTATTATTATTATATTTATTTATTATTGATATTATTATTATTATTATGATTATTATTATTATTTATTATTTGATTATATTTTATTATTAGTATACGACTTTAATTATAGCGACCAAGCCCCCACAAAGAAATATATTTATAACTAATACTTAATTTATTATTATTATTATATTTTTATCTATTATTATTTATCTATCTATAAAACATATTATTTTTTATATACTTATTTATTCATTAATATCGATTAATTATATTTTATTATAGTTATATATTTAGTACTAACTCTCATTAGTATTATTTTATTTATTATTATTATATAATACTCATATATTTTAATTCTCTTAACTTATATTCTCTATCTAAATATCTGATCTCATTATATAATTATTAATTAATAAATAATATCCTATAAATTGAAGATATGTTCATTATTCTATTAATAAATTCGCTTAACCAATTAATTCACTTATCCTATTAACTTTTAACATTATTCCACATACTATATTATGATTATGCATTTATATACTCACCCAAAAAATAATAATCATCAATAACCAAAAACACATAATTATATAAATTATATTCACTCCTATAGATATCATATTTATCTAATAAATATTATAATTCATTATTATATAACATTATTAATTAATATTTAATTTTAAAATTATTAATAATTAACTATAATATGATGATCATAAACATTAATTCATTATTATGCTCAAAATTAAATTATTCTCATTATGATTATTTTATTAATTATTAAACATTTAAATAATATTATATCTAATCTCTTATCTACATTAAATTATATTAATTTATTAATCATACACAAATACATATTATAATTATATTATTATGTTATTCTATTTTCATGCATTACAATAGGACAATTATAGATATCATTACTCTTATTTGTTTATTCATTAATATAAATATATATATGATTAATTTATATTATATATATACATTATTTATTCATCGACTATTATGATTCTTTTTACACTTATATATTAATTATTTTTGATCATCTATCATGATAATAAGCAATAAAATTATAGATCATTATATACAATACTCCTCACGCAATTTACTATAATATATTACTTTAATTATTAATTACTTATATATATTTTATATCATTGATTATTATTATTAAATATATATATAATAATGATATCTACTTCTATATTAATAATCATATATTAAATTAAATTAATATAATATAATTTAATAATTATAAAGAAAAATTTTATAATAAAAAAATATAAATTATTAAAAATTAAGACTTTATTCACAATCTCATTATCTATTTACTTTATTATTATTATTATTATTATTATTATATATTTTTTATTATTCTCGATTATATTTTCTTATTTTATTTTTATTTTATTATTCATATTTAAATTTTATTATATCATTATATTGTATTGTAGATATTCTATTATTATTTTTTTTTATATGTCATCATGTTATTTGCTATCATATTCTTTTATTATTATATCATTCTTAATATTCTTGTCCGATTTATTTTATTATTATGTATTTTATATTTTTATAAATTATTTTTTTATTTTATTATTATTATTAATGATTATTTATTTATTTATTATTTATTATTATTATATATTATATTTTATTATTATTATTAATTATTCATATCATTATTCTAATTATTACTTCATTACTCTCTAAATATTTATATTCCGATATCTCATGACAATCCTATTATATATTCACTTCATTATATATCTCAAATATATTACATATAACTCGACTCTTCATTATATCACTCTCATATGACAATCACTTATTATTCTATATAAAAACTCTCATATTTAATTATGTCAATACATCATTCAATATATTCATTCATTATTTTTGTATGACTCAAAACAATACATTAATTTATTCTTAATTTCTCAATTCTTCTTATCGCCATGATTTTTTTATTATATAATAATTATTATATTCTCTAAATTGAACAAAATTACTACTATGAAATTTAAATTATTATATTATTAATTAATGATCATCTTAGAAAATATATTATAGATTATAATCTAACATTATACTCTATTATTTAAATCAATATAAATTCAATAAATATCATATAATTCAACTTTAAATTTATCTGTACTAAATCATTATACTTATTAATTAATAGATCATTACAAAAATTTTATGATAAATACATTACAATATACTAATTCCATCACACATCATACATCATTATTTTTATATTCATCATCTACAATCAATACATCAATCAAAACTGATCCATCAATCACCTCATCATCATCAATCAATCCATCTCATCAATACATCAATACACACTAATCTCCATAATTCAAACGGTATATTCTTCAAAAATATATTAATCTTACTCCTGTCGTTACATGATACACTTTCAAATCCTATATAAGATTATACAAAATATACGATTGCCTAGACAAGAATAACAGTTCAACCCTCTAAAAAAAAACAACATCACAATAGATTTAATTGGAAATTACTTGCAATCTGACTAAAATAATTAGCTCAGTAGAAAAAAAGACAAGAACGGATAAATTAAGAAAAATTGAAAACGCAGCTATAGCAAAAATGGTCATTACCCACTATAAGAAATAAAAAAGACGCACTATACAAAAAATAGCAATGAACATATATCCAAAAATACCCTGGAAATCAACTGGACGACCTATGAAGAACGGTTGAATGGTGAACAGCATACACTGATACAATAAGGCTATGGGACACGGTATTCAAACCGAAAATGATAAGTACAGAAACAAGTCACTAGTCAAACATAAGGAGCTCAAAAAAGCTGTTGCCATAAAAGGTCATAATTAACGTTAGCACATAATCTGATCGCATAAATATACACAATAAATAAACATGACCCAACAATAAAAAAACATACACAACAAACACAAACAACACGGTTGCAAAAACCTATACCAATAGGCACCCCTCTCGGCCGTTCACCGTTGCTTATACTCTAGATGTCCATATGCCCATGGTAATCAAATAACCGTTAAACGTGCATTAGACTTAAGGCAGGAGCTTAAAGAATGACGTGGCAATAGGTATGAAACCGTAACACTTAGGGATATTATTGCCAACAATCACACAAACAAGCGACCAAAACACAAAAGGATTAAAAAACACTAGTTAACACTATAACGCTCTTTTCGTAACCGTATAAAAAAAAACTCGAACAACAACATAAAAAACTACTTACACATAAAATCATTAGCACGTGTTTAACTATTGGCACCGTTGCTCGCTAACTAAAATAAATGTAAGTAAGTGAAAGGATTGTTACATACACTAATACTAATCCTACCAAACACATCTAAGCACCACAAAATGCCCCTGTGAAAGACAACAAAACAAACCCCCCAACGAATGGAAAACTGCGAGCACTAATTGAGGCTCTCTACACAAAACCAACAGCTGTTGCACTTCAGCGAACCAGTAAACTAAATACACCAACTGTACCCAAGACCTTGAAAAAGCACAATGCGAACCCCCACCTAAAAGGCACAACAACCCACCAACAAGAATGAAAACAAAATAGTTCTTGAAAAAAAGAACAACCAGCAACTCAGAGGACCATAATCAACACTAAACACAAATCCCTGCAGCGAAGTTTTCAAACCCAAAATCAACACAAAACTGCAACGAATGATATGACCAAAAGTGAAAAAACCGAAACTGATGACACTAACAAGAAGTACCATACTTAACCGAAGAATTTGAGGCCACAATGGTATCATAAGAGAATTGACTGCATGCCACGTTTACTTTCCTAAGGTGATTCCCACGTAACTCGCAACACCGCACATTTGAACCAAACAAAAAATAGGTACTCTTATTCTCCGACAAGGAATGTATAATATGCGAGGAAAGGACATCTTAAGCTTATGAGCAAGCATACAACAATACACAATAAATTCCAGATCATTCAAACCTCATACTAAAGAGGATCGAATTGAAATGCCACTATAAACCAGCAATATATGAGGGCAATTCACCAAAAGACTACACCTTAAGACCGATGGGCAGTCAACAGCAGCCACCAAATGGTATAACTCACATTCACCAATAGAAACGCAGCTGAACAAATAGAAAATCATACCTCAATTCAACAATCAATGAAACCTAACCGAATGATCGCCAACCCTCCTCCAAAAAAAACAAGCCCGGCTACTATAATAGGTATATAGGAAACGAATCTCTGACAGCGGAAACAATAAATACAATTTTGTGTTTAGAACATTGGAAGAATGACTAATCAAGCAGCAAAAAACAAGAATAGGACGCTACGAAAAGGCACGAACACGCAACACCCAAAGAGAAGAATGTCAAAATCGGCATATTGGAGATCCGCTAATCCGTCGCCACACACTGATAAAATACCCTCACTTGGAGATTCCAGGTATACGCACACCGCCTAACATGGGCGAGCGGCTGCTCGAAGCCCAATCACCGGATCGCATTATCCGACACAGAATGAGAAAGCGATAAATGTGGACGACTCCCAAAAATAACTATGACAGAGAAAAAAACATACCATATAGAAAACAACAGGGAACAACCGAACAACACAAACGAATGCTAACAAAAACACTACCCAACAAAACGACTTAGTATACGAACACACAAAAATGAAATTAAGTCTGAAACACTAACGAACCAACAAATAAACAAAAACGAAGGAATCGCGGTATTCTTATATCACTCGTAAAGGAGTAAAGATATAAAAACATCATAAACATGCAAAAAATGGAAAGCCAAAACGAAAAAAAGTACAAAAACAACAAAGAACAAAAAAAACACAAAAGAATCTAACCATAGCTGCACCCAGAAGTCAAACCAAAACAAAAACAACGGCAACAAATGAAGCTAAAAGCGTAAATAAAGTTCGAGACACCTAGGAAT
>SNQN01004681.1:0-10816 GCA_008642245.1 Bassia scoparia | reverse complement strand
TGATCAAAGAAGCAAAAAACAAGTGGGGAGGCTACGAAAGGAACGACACCCAACCAACCAAAGGAAGAGTCAAAAATCGGCGCTATTGAGAAGATCAAGCAATCACGGCGCCAAAACCGTCAATACACTCCACTTGGCATGACATACTCACAGGCATTCGACCGCCTAAATGGGCGAGGGCTGCTCGAGCCAATCGGTCCCACTTCCGACCCACCAGTGAGAAGAAGGGATAAATGATGGGATGCCAACAAATATTGCGAATACCATAGAGGCAATGGCCACACAACCAAAGAATGCTACAACCTCCAAGACTTGTTGCAAAACATGGTTGTTGATGGTCGTCTTCTTATTCCTCTAGGAGGTAGATATCCGAACATATGAAGCAAAGCAGTTACCTGTAGCACCCGCAGTTCACAACAAAAAGGCAACATGAGYAAGAGTCAATAAAGTTCAAGCATAGGTTTAGTCAGAGAGTCCCTCCACCTAGACATAATTTTCCTATTTCTTTCCTTTTGTCGAGTCTATGTCAATTAGGAATAAAAGTCTTGCCTTCCACAATAATAAAAGTTCTTTTTCTTTTTTCTTATCCTTTCATTTGTTTCGACTTCAATGATGAAATGCTAATCAACACATGACCTCACAAAAAAATGGAAAAATGAAAAACAAAAAATGAATAAATTGGACATGCTCGAGAGGCGTTCTTTCATAGCTCCACAAAAACATCCTTCTCCCTCCATGCACCCAATCACAAGTAAAAATCAAAGCAAATCCCTTGCAACCCCCTTTGAGCCTTCTAATACAAACAAAGACAAAAGAATCCGATTTCTTTCACACCTACATCTTCCTACCCTCCATAGTGCCAAAGCGGCACAAAGCAAAGCAAAGTGAAGTAGAATCCCAACACAAGTTATGGTTTAGACAATACAAAGCAAAAAAAAAGAGAGAGAGAGAAAGCCGACAAAAAAGTCAAAAGAAATACCTTCAGCAACAAAGAGTGATAAAGTCTAGCCCAACTTCACACATTGCAAAGTCCCACAATGAAACTCAAAGCAAACATACATTGCAACAAGTTTGCCAAAAGCCTCACACCCCTCACCCAACCTACATTACAACCTAGAAAGCCCTCTCCAAATGAGCATTGTCCTAGCCTAGCTATGCCGATTCCCTACAAGGTTTCTTCCTAGGCAAAATAAGGCATCACTTGCACACATGACATCACAAACTACGATCAGTCTGATTCCACTTGGATACGTAGGTAGCCTCTACCCGAGGTTCGACCAAATTAATAAAAATAAATAAAGAGGTCATTTAAATCATCGTGTTGATTGGATGTTTTCTAGAAGTTTGAACATAACTTCTCTTTAGTCTAGATATTGACATGGGCTCGAGTTTGAACCAGCATATCTTAGCCAGCCACATGAATCCCCTCATCGTGTCATCCAGAGTCAAAAAATCGAGTCCTTTTTGTTTTGTAGATCCCTAGCCTTTCTTTTTACTACCCTTAGGATTCTCTTACTCATCCTAATGCAACCATACAATCAAGCTCTTGCTCGTGTAGTAAAAATTGCACTTCAACCAGCTCCAGCAAGCTCGGGGGGCTTCGCCTCAATAGTGTCATGTCTAAGCATAAGGTCAGTTTCTCAAAGTGTTGGGGGATTGCATTAAGAAATAAGTCCTCATTACTTGTTCCTTTCCCGAAGGAGCAGAAAAACTCAACTTCTTGACTTGAGTGGTCACAAACAAATTTACAAGCAGTAAACATGGCACATAAATGGTAACTCCAATAAGGTTGGAGGCTTGCAGCATCACTATAGTCTGCACACATGTAATTKAATCTATAAGGCAAGGTCACAGTTCGTTGAGAGATTTACATTGACATAAGGATTCTCATTCCAGCAACACGCTCTCAGCTTGAGAGAGCACCAAACTTCAGTTCCTAACTTAAGTATACATCATGGTCARCCTTACGCATGCATCCAAAAACAAATGCACCACTACTTGTGCTCAACAAGTTTTGCATTGATCTTCGCAGTACCACTCGGAGTCATTCGGGGCTTATAACAAAAGAAGTAAGCTCCTTACATTTGAAGTACATTCAACTTTAGGAGATCAAGGACCTTGTGTGCTCTCTATGCCAAGAACATATTCTTCACCATGTTCTTCAATAACCAACAAACTCATGTTCATGACTTGAGTTAGCACTATTTCTCGGCATATCAAAACCGGGGGGCTCATAGCGGAAAGGKWTGACTAGTAAGCGGCCCATGATCACTCAATGAAGCAGCACACATRGAACCATCAACGAGGAATCARCAGCACAGTAGGTCAAAGTCCCTACCRACCTTACAACTACAACAAGTGCAAATCATCTCAACACCGCAAAAAGGCTCCAAACGTTAAAACTCCCATCACCGCAAAGGTTCATACACAATACCTTCACAACAAGCCCATAATTCAAGGGGCTACCATTGCACTAATGATAGCCATATAATGCCTCTTTCAACACAGTTTGCAATGGAAGCTTTCATCTCAACATGTTGGGGGGCTTGAGCTTAAACTTTAGTCAAGAAAGCTCTATCTTGCATATATATCAAAAACTACATAAACATGTATTTGCTTCCTTGACTGAGTGTTCAATAAAGGTCATTGCATTCCACAAATCATTGCACTATAGTCCTTGCATACTAGGTCTAAGCTGAGTTGACTTGTGAGTCCATAGTCAAAACACAAAAGTTGCAAAAGAGTCAAGTCAATGCATCATAGAAGTTGCATGCATAGAGTTAATCAGCTCACAAAGGGACCAATGCAAAGTCAAGCAAGTCAACTCAAGACTAAGGAGTCTAAGCGAGTCCTAAAAGAAACCAATGCAAAGCTAGGGTCCACCTTTAAGTGCAATTTTTGCAGGTACATATCCAGGGGGGCTAACCCCAAAGCGAAGCTAATCACGTTATCACTAGCATCTCGYAACTCAGCAAAGCCAAGTTTCATGTAAGCTATAGTCCAACATCTCACGTCAGCAACGGATCAGGGTATCTACACAARCATTAGGCTCCTTGCCTAGCAAACAAGGATTGGCTTTTGGAGCCAAGCACAATGTTCTGGGGGTTGACTTATAGACATCAATCGGCTCTGCCAAGTAAACATTGAGAAGATACTAATACAAGTGCAGGAATGCCCTATTCCTTCTCCAATTCAAAGAACCAGCATTGCAAGACGTCATGCYATACATTTTACAAGGGACAATCGTCATAGTCTAGGGCAGAGAAAAAGTCGAAAGCAAAGCACAAAGCTAGAGTCAAAGGACTCCTGTTGAGCCGAAGAGGAAGTAGGCAGGCATAAGCAAATCAAGCACGCACCAGCAAAAGACATTGTAATGTTAAGTGAAGAAATATTCGTGGATGAACGTATTAGAAAAGAGATAAACAGGCAAGAGCAGATCGAGCAACAAGAATCCGAACGTAAAGTTCCCCAAGGCGTGAAGTCTCATTTGAACATGAAGTTCGTGAAGAACCATTCGAACGTGAAGTTCGTGAACGTGAAGTTTGTGAACGTGAAGTTCGTGAAGAACCAGTTGAACGTGAAGTTCGTGAAGAACCCTTTGAACGTGAAGTTTGTGAACGTGAAGTTCGTGAAGAACCAGTTGAACGTGAAGTTCGTGAAGAACCCTTTGAACGTGAAGTTTTTGAACGCGAAGTTCGTGAAGAACCATTTGAACGTAAAGTTAGTGAACGTGAAGTTCGTGAACTTGAAGTTTGTGAAGAGCTATTTGAACGTGAAGTTTGAACGTGACGTTCGTGAAATCATTCTAAGTCAGATGTAAGAGCACCAGGTTCTCAAGCGGAGATGAAGCAACAAGTATGAGCCAAATGAAAGCACAAACAATTAAGCAAATGCGCTGAATGTTCTCAGCAACAATGAAGATGTAGTACGCAGCCAGATAGATTCTGAAGCTAAGAAGAAAGTAAAAGCATCAAAATTTAAAATAAGGCAAAAGCTATTAAACAAAAGCATCARAGTTTCAAACGAGAACAAAGGCGTAAAAAGATCTTATGCTCTCTCACAACGACAACCAAGGAATGCTCTTACTCTCACCATGACTAAGACAAAGTTAGATGAAAAGAAAAAATCAAGACGTGTAGTTCCAAGGCAAGAAGTCGTACTTAAACGTGATGTTYGTGAAATTCCAAAACACGAAGTTCAGACTCAAGCAAGCAATGGTGTRAAGTTCCCAAGGCACGAATTGAAAAGTTCTCAAGTGAAATCAAGGGCGAGGGTGAAGGCATCAATTCCCCATGAAGTCTTGGACGATGGAACCGAAAAGGACGAAGCAAGCATAGATACAAACAGGACCATCCTCAGCGGCGACACCGAAAGGGATGGAAGCGAACAACARCAAAGGTGTTGTTGCAAGTGTTACAATAGGACAGTAAATTGATGAGCTTCCTTGTGATGCTACTCAGACTGAAGACCAAGATGAGCTTCCTCCTTCTCGTCCGYTGACCTTCACAAAGGAGAATAACCTTGCTAAGGTTATCTCCCCTCCGACCYTTAAGTAATTTCATGAACAAGGGAGTTAATAGTAAGCAAGTAATAAATGAATAAGMAAGGTAATAAATGATGAGAAGTTAGCTAGGTCGCCTATAGATATAGTCGCCCGCTAGGTCTTGGTAGCCCGTTACACCTCGTGTTCCAAGCCAAATGATGAAGGATAGAGGAGTAATGATTGAGGCAATCAATTTAGCATTGATTGTTGTGTAGTTGAAATAGTACTTGTGTCAAATCATCCCATCATGGAGTATTTATAGGGACTTGGGCCCTTGTATGGCCCTTTTAAGGGATGCCATGTGTTGAGCAAAGATTGGTCCCTTGCTTCTTTTCATTCTCATCCCTCAATTCTTTTCTTTCCTTTCCTTTTCTCCATCTTCTTTCTCCTTCTAGGATTATGACACGTGTAGTGTCTTTTTTACTTTGGCACATCATTTGCCCCTCAAATTAATTCAATCTTGATTGATACTGATTTGCTCTTTTAAATGGCTTATCGRCATTGATTGCCGGTTCCCTTTCGTAGCTTGTCGTTCTGAACTCGAGATGTTTTAAGACAGGTACAACACCTACCGTTAATGACCGGTATGCTTACAGACAGAGTGCTCGGATGCCGGTTACTCGTCCTTTGTCGGTGCGAGATTTTCGAATCCCTAAATTCCCGCAAAAWTTTTCTATAAATAGCATAAGAGAGGAGAGAGAAAATTTGCTTTCACTTTTACTTTCCATTCTTTGAAAACTCCCCAAATTTTGCTCTAAATTTTTACTACACYCGAGTCGGGAAGGAAGTACGAACCGACATCCTTCTACTTCAATCTCGACAACTKCACAGGTAGAGTCTCCTTCCCTATTCTTTTATTCTTGTTATAAATTATGTATTCTTTTTCGCCCTTTTGAATAATGTCTTCGGCTTTATCCATGGCTTCATCTTCCTCTATGAATAAGCCCGATGTTGAGGGATTTTGGCCCAGGCCAACCTCGGCCAAGTCTATGGACACTCGTGAGTCCTCTTTCCCACCATACTCAATAAATAAGATGTCTCGTTCCCCCTTTGAATTTCAGGGGAACATGACCCGTGTCAAACTAACAGCCAGACAGCTTAGACAAAAAATACCTTAACAAACAACTTCACAACAAACTTCATATGACCAATCCCGGCATATGAATTACGGTCGGGTGTCCCYGTCTTCCTCTAAAGACGAAGAGACCTTTCACAATAAAGATAGTTATGATGAAGCGGTGAGCATGCATGTTGACCGAAACCCCTCCACTGCCAGTAACGGTGTGGAGGGAGTACAAGAAGATGTAGGACTCTCTTATAACGCCGAGGAGGAATCCCTTGAAATTGGAGATGAATTCATAGACTTTCGTGGGACGAAACCGATTCAAGTTTAGTCGGATGATGAAATCGGTGGTGATGATGCCGAGAGGCACGATTATGCTACCGGTTACCACAATGATGATGAGGAGGTCGACGGGAGTCAAGTTGAAGACAACGCTGACTGGCTGAGTTGACGAGTCATCGGAGACAGATGTGGAGGTGATGAGGCTGAACGTCAGCAAGAGAAAGAAACTCAGGAGAGAGTCCGCTCACTCTTTTCAATGCAAAGGTAAACCAAGATGGTTGAGAATTTTGAATTATTCTGACAACGTTGAGAACTATTCTAAGGCCATGGACTTAGAAAGAGGGGCCTGGTTATGTTGGCACAGAACCAGCCAAACAATTATTGATGCACCAGATGGAGCTATACGGTATATAAAGAAATAATGGACAGGGGTTTCAATTTCCCCCTTGAGTTCTACATGGAATCTTTGCCGGTTATGATATCGACATATGCAGTTGACACCAAATCTCGTGGTGTCACATTCTGGGGTATGTGATCGTTTTCCCGGTGAATGATTAGAGGATGAATTCAACTCCTTTGCCACACATGCACTAAGGGCGGAAGCTGCCTGATTGCCAGTTCAGGTGGTTTAACATCTCTTCCAAGGAGAATTTATGACCGCAGAGAGTAAAGCCAACAAGTAGAGGGAGTTTGAATCCGAATCTGTTTCGTCGACGGGCTGGATAAGCCAATTGCCGATATCTTAGGAAGGGTCAACACTGAGACCCCAAAAAATACTAGTGCTAAGTTTAAACCTACTCTTACTCTGGATGAAGAAATCACTGTCAGATGGTTTGGAAAGAAAAACATGCTAGTGGACCCAGCAAAGAGGCCGATTCAAGTCCCCAAAATTTGGTTGCCGATGAGAGAATGGTTTCATGATAGGGAATTCCTCATCGGCATGCATTTACTTTATGCCGATAGTGAGGAAGAGATAGGTATTCTTGCATGCTCCTTTTTTTATAAGATATCACTTTTTGATTTTCTTAATTAGATTCTCTTGTTTGCAGTTACAGCCCGGACCAAGCATTCCACAGCGCAACTCGGCATCTTCAAATGTACCAAAATGGATCCCATCATCAAAGCAACAAGGGCTAAGAGCTTGAGAGAGAAGAAGGTTGACACGATAGTAAGCTATCCTTTAATCCCTCCTACTTACTAGTCCTCTTGCGTGTTTTATAACATTGAATCGTTTCATGATTTCAGAACAATAACAAACCCTCCAATTTCCTAATTAGGCCACCGGTCACGAAGCCCTCGGCTAGGGCTGACACTAGGGGCAGACATACTGACTCCCTTCTCGGGTTCCGAATCTCCAACACTCCCGTTTCTGTGGACAAGAGGGAGAGGACTCCGGCTTCCTTAAGGGATACCGACTCCGGAAGAGACCAGGATAGGCGGTCTATAAGGGAGGACTACCACGTCATGTCTTGATCCTCGAGCTCCAAGAGAACAACTGAAACTCCCCCTGTCCGGTCTCCAAAGAGATCCTGGCATGTCTTCCCAGATGGTGATTTTGGTTAATTTTGATCATGTTCATAACTCTCTTCTTCATTTGTCTTTTGGCTCGGACTGTTCTTTTCTTAGACCATATCCCCAACATGGACTATAGTCAATTTGAGAGGCCTTGGAGGACCCCATCGTCCGGTTGGCTAGGAAGTAACCCGACATGCCCACCGAGCCGGAGTATGTCAACAGTATTGACGACTTGGATTTCTCCAAATTGAACTTGAGGGAAAATCTGACCGCTCCCCTTATTGCCGATCCATTAAGAGTTCAATCTACCCCTCACATGAAACTAAGACCTGACTCCAACTTCATCGTTGGCCTAAACAGGTACATTGGCAATCAAATTTCGACACTGTAAGGGGAGTTGCGGAAGGACGAGGAAGAGGACGATGCCTTCCTTGAGGTGTAGGGAGGGTCTCGGCTATCAGCTGAGGATCGTCGAAAGATGTTTCAGGACATCTTCAACTCCATACCCCCAGTTTATAAGGATAACTTGAAGGGGGCAGAGGAAGGGCACATTAGTTCCGTTATGACCATCCTCTTGGAGGTATGCCGGTGTCACTCCTGTTAAGTTATAGATTCTTCTTCCTTTCTCTTTTTTTTTTACTGTGATCCTTTTATCTTCCTTTGCCTTGTATTACCTGGTCAGGGTGGACGGGGTCAGACGTCGTACCCGGAAATAGAGGAGGGAGACTAAGCTGAATAAGGAGAAGGCTCTTAGGGCTGGAGAGTATCTGGACCAGCAGGTCAATGCAATTGAAGCATAAAATAACAAGACCATATCAATTTTGGCTAAGAAAGTGGCCGAATGCAACCGGAGCTACCGTATTGCCCTTGCTAGAGTGGCCGAACTCATGGCTGAAAATTCCCAACTGAAGGCCGAGGACTAGGAGGCCGCAGCCAAGAAGATTGATGCCGAAGTGGCTCAGAGGGTTGAAGCTGAAAAGCAGAAGTTGGCCGCACAACAGAAGAAAAAGAATAAGGCAGCTGGGAAGATGGCTAAAGAACTAAAGTCGGCTAGGTCGAAAATCTCAGTCCTAAAGTCCTAGATCCAGGAGGCAAAGATAGAGGGATACAACCAGGGGTCTGACAATATGAAGGAGTTAATTGCTGAGGCTTGGAAGTACGCCGGCCTTAATGTACCGGCCGAGTTCATGGTTGAGAGACTTACTCGGGTGGAACTGGAACAGTGCTGGGAGGAAGGAGATGAACCTCTTTCTCTAGTTCAGTTTCAACACCACTTGGAAAATGCCGAGGAGAAAGAAGATGAGACAAATGCTGTCGAGGTGAATGCCGACTATGGTCTTGGCATTGAGGATGTGGTCAACCAAGATCTTGACAACCAGAACTCAGGGGCAAGAAACCAAGCCACAAGCCATCAACAGATAGGTGAAGTTGAACCCTCTAGTGATCTCGGCCAAGTGCTTGATGGCACCATTGTGGACATAACGGTGGGCAATGATGACACTGTGACTACTATAGACGATGTCACTGTCGCCAACGAGTAGCCTCTCCCTTCCCCTAGAATTTCAAAAAACGATCTTCTAGGAGTTTCATTTGGTCGAATGGCCTATTTGTCGGTTTGGCCATTGTGCCATTTGAGGTTGTAGCCGGCCATAAGCCGTTGAATATTCTTACTTTTGCTTTTTCACAACCGGTTAGATATATGCCGGCATGCACTTATATATATATATATATATATATATATGAGCTGTTTTTGTGTTATCAATTCTCTTTTGCAGGTGATAGTAGGAAAGATGGCAAGCTTGTAAGGTTCATATTGATTGACCCAAGGCTCAGTAGGAGAGATAGTAGGAAATCGTCCCAGAGCTCGTAGGCATCTAGTCAGCCGTTGCACTTCCTTTATACTGGTGAGGGATTTCCTATCCAACACAATTGTACCTTGTCCAGGTTAGCTTCAATCCCACGCTGTTCTACTAGGTAGCCCAAAAATTTCCCGGAGGTCACCCCGAAGGTACACTTTTTGGGATTTAGCTTCATTTGATAATGACGCAAGGTATCAAAGGTTTCTCTCAAATCTTTGGGGTGATCTTCCATCTTCTTGCTCTTAATGATCATGTCGTCGATATAAGCTTCAGTGTTCCTTCCCAATTTCCTAGCAAAGATGGTGTTAACACACCTCTGGAATGTGACTGGTGCGTTACACAACCCGTATGGCATCACCTTGTAACAATATAGCCAGTTGTTAGTGACAAAGGCCGTCTTATCTTGATCTTTGTTCTTCAACGAAATTTGTTGCAAACCCGAATAAGCATCCACAAAGCTCATAATTTCATGCTCGGCGGTTGCGTCGACTAACTTGTCAATCTTAGGCAGCGGGAAGGGGTCTTTTGGACAGGCCTTGTTCAAATCTGTGTAATCTACACACATCCTCCAAGTCCTATTGGGCTTGGGAACTAGAACAACGTTTGCCACCCACACGGGGTACTGACAAGATCTGATGAAGCCCGCATCGAGTAACTTCTTCACCTCTTCATCGGCAGCTTTGCTCTGTATCAGACCTAAGTTCCTTTTCATTTGGGCAATTGATTTCCTGTCCGAGTAAACATTGAGAGCATGTTGGGCGATTTCAGGAGCTATCCCGGGCATGTCTTCTACTGCAAAAGCGAACACATCTTGGTATTCTCGGAGAAGAACTCTTACTTCCTTGCCCACCGGAGTGTCCGAACCTTGACCCACCGACACGCATCTCTCTGGATTTCCTTCCTCGAGCTTGAACTGTTCCAACTGGTCGGTTCCAGGGGTGGGTTTAGAGGCAGTCTGGAACAGACCATGAATAGCCATAGCCTCTTGATGTGCCCCATGGACCATCATAACCTCTCCGGTCTTTTGTTTCTTGGAGTTTGGTAATTCCCCTGCCTCCTCCATTTTCTCTTTACCCTTAAACTCCACAAGGGCCTTCACAATGGTTAAGTAACATTCTCGCGCTATCTCCTGATCTCCATAGTCTGTTCCTACCTTTCCATTATCACATACAAATTTCATCAACATCGTGTTAGTAACAATGATTGTCTTTGGTTGTTCAGGGTAGGTCGCCCAAGAATGATATTGTAAGCGCTCAAATTCTTGAACACTAGGAACTTTACATTCATGCGCTTGCAATCATTGCCCCTTCCCATCCGAACAAGCAAGTTAACAGTTCCAACGGGGTGAATTACTCCACCAACGAATCCTATGATTGGATTGTGAACTTTAACCAGCTCATTGTCATCATATTTTAGCTTGTTCAAGCATTCAAAACTAATAATATCGGATGAGCTGCTGTAGGGCTTCGCCCCGCCTTAGGCAAGGGCGTGGCCTCAGCTTCAGTGTCATGGAGTTGAGCCATGGAATCCGCATGTGAATGCGTTGGGGTGTGT
>SNQN01004680.1:12199-31411 GCA_008642245.1 Bassia scoparia | reverse complement strand
ATGTTATTAACGCTCTTCTCTGCACATAGACTTTTTACACCCTAGAAGTCAAAAAGCAAGTTGCCACAGACCCTGAAGATTCGGACTATGATTTAACACACCAATACCACAAATAATTTCTAGCCATCATTGCAGGAAGTCTAAAGACAAGTTGCCAGAAACTACTAAATCAGACATAATAAACTAACACATCTAACTCACCTAAAAGGATTTTCCTTATCTACAAAAAGATCACGACAGAGGTTTGTGACGATGTCTGCTATTTTGATCCTACTTTTACAGACAACCTCTCCTACCCTTTCATCAACATTATCTCTAAAAGTGGTGTTGAATCTCAATGTGTTTGTCTTGAGTGCGATGATTCTTGAATGTCTCTTATGCACTCGTGTTGTCACAAAAGATTGGAACACTGTTGTACTCAACACAATCGTCATTTGTCTTTATCGCAAATTGAGAAGCATGCGGCACTTGCAAAAATAGTATATTCTGATTCAGATTTTGGATAGGCATGAATTTTTGGCTTCTGACCAATGATATTACAGAGCCTAGAAGTGTTTTCCTACCTGTTGCTCTTTCTATCAACTGGCAACCAGCTATCTAATCTGCTTCCTATAAGGTCAATTGAGATACCTTTAGTGGTACCACAAGCATAGAGCTGATGTTCCCACAATACAAGAATCCTTCTTTTTTTTAAGCCTTCAGTGAGATGGATGCTTTGAACTGGCACACAACCAAGAACACAAATATCAGTTACTACTGTTAGATAAAGGCAAGGATCCAATCATCCTTATTACAGTTGAAGCTTCAAATCGTTCCTTTAAAGTCGCATCAGTTTTTGTAGATGTGGACAGGTGTTCATATCCTTGATTGTTTCATGCCAAACTTTTCAATAACTCTTTAGATACTTTGTGTTGGTATTTCATCACTGTCTTGCTTATCTGCAACAGGAGAACCTAATTCCGCCCTCATGCTCATTTCAAAATTCCTCTGCATAGATAGCAAAGTCATCCAATAGCAACTTTATTTCCAATAAATATATCCAATAATTGTATTACATCAAGTGATTCCCCTGGTTCTGGATAAAACAAGGTTTTTCATGTCCCCTTTTCTCTATCATTCATCACAAGAGTTGGACATCGTTCTTACAAGCCTTGGTGCTTGCTTTTATCCATACAATGCTTTGTCAATTGTACCATGTTGTGGAACAGCTTGTTTGCAACCCAGGAGCACCCACCAATCATACCTCTTCTTCCAACTATTCTTCAGAATGCAGTTGATCACCATCCATCTTGACACAACTTTCCATATTCATCGTGTAGCGCATAAGCCTTAATATTTCTAAGCACTATCTAGCTAGAGGGCATAAGGTTTCTCTAGTCTATCTTCTTGCTGTCTGTAACCCTTGCACAACTAGCTTGCTTTTATTTGACCTATGTTCCTGGTCATTCCAATTTGTCTGAAGACCATTTCGTACCAATGACTGCTTTCATATAGTTAGTAAGATGCCGAAAAACTTTTCTTTTTCCCTTTGACTGATTTAACTTATCGATGCTTGCTGAGACCCCTCAGGTCTAGTTAAGCCATTTTATAGTGTTGTTCTTGCTAGACAGGATGATAGAGCACAACAAGTTTTGGTACACTTTTTTGTTGATTCCCTTTATTTCATGTTGCTATGATTGACAGGGGGACTGTGGAAAGACTGTATTAAAACTTTAGCAGGGGGAAATCATTTTGTTGCTTCCTCATTTGTTTGGTACAAGTAGGATCCATAATTCTCTTCCTCTTCCGAGTACCAGATAGGATTTTCAATCATGGTTTTCCTTACCCTCTCATACAGTTCACGGGTTGTATTCATTCTGGTTTGCCTGTATTTTTGTTCCCCTGAAATACCTTACCTGTTATCTCTTGAGACCATCAGGTCTGGTTCCCCTATCTTGTATTCTCTTATCTTCTTCTCTCGGCTCGGGTCCCATGTATGTTCAGGGCCAGTAGGGAGCTCCGTTTGCTTGCTTCTCCTAATTCGGAATAAACCAGTAGCTATGGTTCCAGTGAATCGGAGTCAATCTATCAGTACCTATGGCACTCTCCAAAAGACATGTTAAATTCATCAAAATTAGCTTCTGAACACTTCCTCAACACACAAGTTCTCTTTATTAAGACTCTAATCTTACTTTACTTATGAGAAGGAGTATCCAATATTCCCTCATCACTCTAGGGCATTTTCAGTTGGTTTTCTTATTGTTACTACTAGATTTGCATTCCAAAGAACGAAAGTATGGCATATTGGTTTTCTGCCCGTTTCGGAGTCATAAGAGTTTTCTTTCGTTTAGTCTTTAATGGCTCCTCTTGTTTATTAACTATAGAAGCAGTCACAGCTTCCAAACCTCTCGGGGCACTTTCTAAGCATGTCTCTGACCATCTCCATCAGAGTTCCTTATTTTTCTTATCATTGCAACCAATTGTTTCGTGTTCTGGGGCTGCGAACTTGGTGACTTACCATTTCCTGCACAAGTCAATAAAGTCAGCATGTTAATTTAGTACATGGTCTGATCTTCCGAGAGACCGCTCTTGGGTTGGTTCTCCACTGTTTTACAGGTTAACCACTACACAAATCTCTCATCTTGCGTTTGAAGCATTTATCCATGTGTACTGGGAAAGTCCATCAACAATACACAGACAAAATCTATGACCTCTTTCGACTTTGAATCGCATAGGACAGACAAGTATGTGGTTAAAGTGTGCGCAGGGTCTGTGGTACTCAAAATCGTTTTAGCTTAAAAGAGAGATTTTGACATGTTTCCTACACTTCTAAACTTTATCTGCCTCAATACTTGATGTTAGAAGTCTACACCATTGAGACTTTAGATTTATTATTGTCATTGTTTATGCTGCATCTCCAAATCTCTTATGCCAATCATTGATTATTATCATGAAGCTCTCAACAATAGATTATTTTGAGGATTTTATCAACGAAGTTAATGTAAACTATTTTCCTGGTCCCTCTACAAATAGCTTCCCGTTTGCTGAGCTCGACTATGTGACTAGGTTGGCTTTGAAACTCACTCTTCACTATGTCCACAGTTGTTGATGCTCAAAGTTATGTGCAAGCCTTCAACTTATATAACATATCTTTGCTTGAAAGTGTCTTCCTCCTACCTAAACCAGTGATGGTTCCCTTGCTTTATCTCCAAGTGACACTTCCTCCTCAAAGTATATGAGAGAAATTGTCTTTATCACGGACTGTGTATTTGAAGATCTGCCCGCCACTACCAATAGGTACATTCTTGCCACTTTAGCCTGTAGAACAGATCCAAATGTTTTAGGACCAAAATTCTTGGTCCTTTTCCACAACTTTTCATCTTGTTGGTCTTTTTCTTTTTCCAAATATTCAATGTTTATTGTCTTACTTCACACTTTTCTAGCAGAAACCCATGCTTTGTGTTATTCATACCAGTGTACACACGCATGTCCTTATAAATACTACCTCTTTGCTCCCTATCCTGTGTTTCTATGGGAGCCGTTATCCTGCTTCCTCGTTATTAACCAAGAACCTCCTTTGGTTACCTCGATTTGATGTCAAGTCTTAGGTTCCTGTTGCATCAGTATTTACTACATCTCTTACTCTTCGAGTCTTTTCCTTGATTCAGATTCTCACTTAACAACTCATTTTTTCATTTACAACACAACATCATTTTTAGATTCAGTTGAAATGGAGTTCAGGTTATTTCTGACATGTGAGTAATACTGGCTGTTTCCCTTTTCAATTGAATGAACCTCAGCATGTATCCATATCTTTCCTATATTATTCTTAGTCATGTTTCATCGCTGGTACCTATGAGTGGGAAAAACATATGTGAGCTTTGAGTAGCATTCTCTTGTGAAGATCTTCTAAGGTTGCTAGCCAGTATTCAACGGCTTTCACAGAGAGTACTCTACAAAGGTTGCTTTTCCTCTAGCTGTAAAGTCAATAGACTCACCTTGTGGTTGATAAGTCTCTGGGACAGGGAGATCAGGATCTTCTTCCCATAACTGTGTTTGTGTTTAGTATCTGGCCTTTTCTAGTTCCACTTTCAACATGTTCATTCAACTTCAAGCATCTGCCACTTGATCTTTCGATTCATGAAACCTCTTCAAGGTGATCACTCTCATAGCACTTCCCGTCAGTACGTTTTTTCTTTAAGTTCTCTTTTGCCGTTATGTTGGTTCACCTATTTATAGCATTCATCTACAAGGGGTCTATATCAAGCAAGCAATATCTCTTCTTACTCATGCATTTGTCTACTTTTTAGGTTTTTACCTTGTGATCATGTAGTAATCTCTTTTTGCTCAAGCACTTTTCATGTGCTGGGTTCACTCCTGTTCCCGAGATTAGTTTGTTACCCTCGATGCTTAGCAAGCTCATGCAAACATAAGGTAGTTGATTCTTCTCCTCATCAGCGTTGGCGCATCACCCATTGTAGCTATCATGCGTTTTGAGGCTCGTTTTTCTCCAGATTGGATGCTTTGTCCTTTCACATCTCTACTTTAGGACAGTCTTTGTTAGTGTCCTTCTACTTCATTTGAGCACCCTACAGAAGTGAGTTGTTTTCTTAACTTTTTATCACCCTTTGAGTCTTTCCTCTGATTTCGGGTGTTCTCTCAGAACCCTCTCGGCCCAATCTTCAATCTATCTTTTCCTCTTCTACTGTTCCTTTGGCTATGCTTGGCTGTTCCTTCTCAGACTTAGACAGTCCAATCATCATTCATGTTCGAATGAGCGAAGCCTCAGTTGTTCTAGGACAAGTGGACAATCTTTGGTTCATTAGATAGCACGTGATCTTGGTTGTCCAACTTCGTTAAACACCGCATACTTTACTCACACAATCCTCATTAATAAACTTTCCAAGGGATCTAATCATTATTTATTACTCGATACGAAAAACATCATTATCTTTTCACCTTGTTCTAGCAAAATTCTATTTAGACACTGTAAATCATTTTGATCTTTTACCTCGCTTGGTTCCTTCATAGCATTCAAGAGTTATCCCAATTCTTTTGCACTACTGCATCCGACATTCGGTTTACTCTGCCTTACTTATGGCTGTTGCGTATTGACCTTCCCTTAGCATTCTTCCTCCAGTACTTTGCTAGTTGCAGTCCACCATTCACTATCTTTCTTTGGGTCTTGTTCCTTCGATCAATCTTCCGTGTTGTGTTAGGACCATTTTTTATACGACACACTCTATCGATCCCTCTTCATTCTTGATCTTGTTTTCTCACCAGCTAGTTTCCGTTAAACTTTGGGTTTGTTCATAAGTAATCGCACACACTCTGCGTACTCATGGCTTGACTTTCTCTAGATGTTACTCTGCCAAGAGCCTTGGATCTGATCCAATGAGGTTATTGATACTCAAGAGGAGGGGTGATTGGAGTATAGTTATTGATTACATTTTTTTCTTTTTCTTCTCGCGCTGGTTTCATAGAGCGATATGTTAAGCAATAAGGAACCACACCATATTTACGAGGTTACCCAAATCTGGGCAACGTCCCTATCCTATGTTCTTTTTATCTACTCCAAAAACAAAGACACCTCACTTGCTGTTTCCTATCGCGACCGCAACACCCATTACCACTCTGAATGTGCCTACTCAACTGTAGTCCAACTTTGTGTTTGAACTCACAACCACTCCGGGTTTCAACCCTTGCTTGAATCCGTTCATAGCACTTTTTCTCTCTTTTGTTTTATCTTAAAAGCTAAGTAGAGGAAGATTAAGCTGACTAATGCTTTTGTGGACTCAGTAATAATCTTGTGCTTTTGTGTTTTTTTCTCGAATTTTGCTACTTTTGATCGTGGAGAGAGTATATGGTGTGAGCTAGATTGAGTATTTATATATATTGACTTAACCCTGTTTCCTAATCTACTTGCCAAAAGCAAGTTAGATTTGAAAAATATTATTCTTGTTCGTTTTTATCATAAGAATAATCGACAAGATTATTATACTCCAAGGTTTAAGGCTCACACATTCATCCTAAACTTTCCAGCTGAAATATCTTTTCAAACATTTTTTAAATATTTAGAAAAATCAATTTTCAAAACCGCAGACGAATTCATTCAGGACACACCACATGGTCCCGCTGGTTCCTTATGAGCGCTGTTGATTCTGTTCCAAGCTTTGTACCAGAATTATATTCATATTCGCAACACTTAAGCTTAGACTATATACCATTAAATCACACTTAGCGCATTACATGAATTCTAAATTTTAACTCTAAGGGCCAATTCTTCTATCTCATGTACATCTTAAGAACTTGCATCTTCCTTTAACTTCTTCAATTTGAGCCCACTTTCTTTCTTCGATGTCTTCGAAAGCTTATATCAAGTCTTGGAATCATCTATTACTTGCACATATACAAAGAGTTCCTGCCATAAGTTATATGACTTTTTCCATGCCATAACGTCAAGGACCTTCGTACTGGTTCGCCTGTAACGTGAATGTTTCATTACCAGCTTGTTCCCATTTGTGAAAACAGGTTAGTTTCAAGTATTCAATTAACAATATTTAATTGCTTCTGATTGAAACAGTTCCCAACCGTTGTTCCATAGACAACTTGATTATATTGAAGCATCTGTTCCTGTATGTTGTTCATTTCATTTCAAGAATTAGGGAACCTACAATCGCCTATAAAACTTTATTTCTAAATAATCCACAAAAACCTATCTTATAAGTTATCTATTGTATCCTTGTTCCACCGAGTTCCTGCCAACTTCCTATTTGGCGTATCTGATAGATCGACCTTTGGCCCATATACCATTATTGACATTTAGGAAATCTTATCTCTATTTCTTTTACTTTGTTGGATCCCATGTGAAACCCATCTACCCCATAATGCACACACTTCAACTCTATTTAAACAGTACCAATTTTATTGTTTCTCTCCTCCAATACAAATCTACTTTATAACCCCATTTCCGCGGACGGGATCTTATTCTACTTAGTTTCTAATTTTTGTCCAAATGTGTGTTATGACAGGATTTAGGCACGGTAAGGAGTAAGAAAATGAAATGCTTGTATTTTTAAAAAGTGAACGAATAGATGGGTATAAGTTAAAAAAAGGTTTCTCTGAGTGATACAATTATATATTAATGTCTCAAACGAATAGAATTTTACAGGACACTAGTATTCTGTAAAGCAGTAACCTATAGAAAAAGAAATATAAATATAAAGTATACTTTCGTTTCTGTTTCAACAAAATGTAATCTAAAACTAAAGAGAAACACCTTACTCCTTGTGGCCATATGTTCCCGGAGACAATTTATGTTCAAGTTCCTAGTCCATTTTGTTTGTTTTTCTTGTCATACTATATTTGTAAATATATCCCGACTTGAATATTAATTATCACTTATTAAACAGAATCAACAGATTCCACCTCACTATATTTTTTCTTATATATTATTTCTATTTAAAGATTTCTTCGCTTTCTGACTAGTGTGAAAAAAAGACATGGCATGAACATTAAGCATGGAGGGAGTCTTTAGTGTTTGAAATAAAATAAAAACCCTAACTTAACTAAATATAAAATTAATTAAATTTATCCGAAAACACTATCACGCATCTGTGTGCATTTCTTAACCTATGTATACATTACATAAACAAACAAAAAATTTCCAGCTTAAATGTTCTTTGCAAATTCGTATACTGTTAAACTCTCTTTTGATTAATATACCAGAGACGAGACATTTTAAATACGTCTAATTACAGCGAGCCGAATCTGACGAAATTCTAATGACCAACTTTTTTCTTTATGTATATCACAATTACGGATCAATGGTCACATATAAAGAGTCGAGTGTCAAGTACAATTTAATTCGTTTATATTTGTTACGAGGGAGTACATCCCATAGATTCCGACTATACATTTATACTCTAATGCACACCTCATTGCCACGATTTTTAGTTATGCAACTCATTTGCAATGTTCTTTTATAATGCCAACACTTTTTTGGACAATGGCACAATCACATTGTCACCCCAGTTGCTCAACGCATTGAAAAACGCTATGCATATGTGCTTTTATGCAAAGATATTTGTTCTCAATATGGCCCACTAAATTATGCTGGTTAACGCTGGCATTATGGTGCGTATGCACACTTCAAAACACCCCTAATGCAACACGTACAATGACTAGATGATAATAATAAAATTGGGAATCGTTCCAATTCGAGTAAAAATATTGTGTCAGGGAAAAATCGGCGCGCCGGCTTTTTCCCCTCCCACTTTTCCAGTGAATGAAACCCAAAAACACTCATTTTCACCTGTCTTAACCCTCTTACTCGAAACAACCAAAACCCTCTCACCCTTCTTATCAACACCGACTTTATCAATCCCTCTTTCCATCAACGGACTTTAGTCAACCCCTTCTTTAGTTTGTTTTTTATCTAACCCTACTTCATGTTTCAAGTTCGATTTCCCTGAGATTCGTGGAGCTCGGCTTTGTGGTTCGGTGGTTGTTTGTTTCAGGTACTTCATTGCTTTTTCGATTACGTTCCTCTCATCAGTTATTATTACATTCCAATTTCTGCGCTGTCATTCCCCCCCCCCCCCCAAAAAAAAACTAGTTTGTTCAATTTCTTAACTATTTTCTCCTGATTTTTCGTTTAGGGAACAAGTGGAATTTGCCCTTTGGTTTGGTAGGCTGCCTTTTTATGTTAGGTTTTAATTTTTTGGCGGGCTTTTTTAGATTACTCTTTATTTATTTATTTGGTTTTTATCTCTATTTTTTCTAATTTTGGGATGATTTCTTGGGTAATGATTTAAAGAGGTACTGTTTTGATTTTTTTTTATGTGGGTTGTGATCTTTTGCTTATTGACTCATAAATAAATAAAACTTATCCGTGGGACCGCACTCATCATTAATTCTAAAATAATAAAGCAATTCCCAGTTCAAACAAGAGCTAAAAGCAAAAGGAAAAAGGGAGAGACAGTGGTTCCGGTAATACAGAAGTGATTCTGTGTATTTTTTTAGTTATTGCCATCAATAACACTATACACACGTTGTTATGAATACAAAACGTGCCCTGTGAACGGAACCTAGTTTGTGCGATACTCTGGGTTGTAATAGAGAGTACGAAGAGTAAACAACTTACTAAAGGAAGCTTGAAGCCCACGCAATGTACAGGAGTCAAATTCTAAACATAATGACTCGGGGTGAGATTGAAGAGAGGTTGCAACAGGATCTTATTCCTATAGTAGGACCATTAAATCTGAGAAAAGGCACTGCAGTCAGTCTATCTGCTCTCAACTCTCCTTATCTTCCTTTCATTCTTCTCCAAGAACCTCATATTGTAACGGACTCATCTTTCATCTCTCTTTCTTCCTTCTCACCTTACTGCAGCTATCTTTATACTTTTTGGATTTTGCAAGACAAACAAAACTACCTGTTCATCTTTGGGATTTTCGCCAAGTGAAGTTTCCATGCCTATTACTAGATATTCAGGTAAGACAATCCAGTTTCGAGAGGTTGTGTTTGCTGTGTGGTCCGTGGGCCGCACTTTCCTGTTGTTCCCGTTTATCTGTTTCATGCTTAATTATATTTTTTTAATGTTTGCTATTTACTCGTCATAGTCTTTTCCGTCTAATATATTCTAATGTTGACTGCATGTTTGTACGGTACAAATGAGCAAAATGGAGATCAACAATGATCAGAATGAATCTGTGAAGATTTGGAAGGGTGATCATGAGTTATGCAACGAGTAAGCAGCTTAACTTGTTTATATTTAGGTATTTATTTAAGGATGATATTGTCCATTGGTGGTTGAGTTTTTTGTGGAGCTCTTTGGCGTAGAAATTAATAACAAATGGTTTATTTGGTTCAGCCAAAAAGTGGATGTCGTTAATGTATATGCATTGCGATCTTCTTTTATTTTGGACTGGCGGCGCTCGCTAAGTTGATTTTGTGACAAACTTGTAATTATGTTGCATATTTGTTTCATTAATATTAATAGTATTTTGTTATGATTATTCTCATATTCTATCTTTATTTTTTTATAGTCACTGCTTGTAATTAATATACTTATTATTATTTAACTTTATATTTTTATTATATTCAAAAATGTTTGCATTAGGTAAACTTTATCAATGCAACAGTTGAATTGGTCAAACGTTGCAATTAAGATATATGCACATTCAATTGTTTAATTTAAGTTGGCAAAAAAAGATAAATTCATCGTGCATTATATCATTGCACGGTTAATTTGGTCATCGTCTGCTTAGACCTACGCATGCAACAGTTTAACATTTATATATATAAATTGTTGCCAAGATTGTAATTCACCGTTGCATTTATCTAATGCATGCAACGGATTCATTTAGAGTTGATCAACGTTGCATTAGTCATTTTTGGCATTGCATTACACCCAACGCAACGATTTTACTTATTTCTTAGAACTGTTGCATAGGTTTAGAAGTGTGCATTAGACCTAACGCAACGTCCTTCAATACCGATGATAAACGTTTGCATAAGGCCTTTTGCAACCTTTTTGAGGTTTTGCAACGTTGTTTTGGGATGTGCTTGGTTTAATTATAAATAGTGATTATTTTAATCTTTTTATGGTTATTATTATTTTAATCGCCCGAATTTTGTTAACCCTCCAAGAGAGGGGTTGAAATGAGATGAGGTATGGATCAAAGGACCATACCAATTAGAGTCGAAAGGTATCGATTTTCTTGTAATTCATCAGGTGCTAGTAATTTATCGATGCACCATTGTATATAATAACCCTTTTAGTCTATTATAGGAACTCATATTCACATTACATCCAACAAATGATAAATAATAAGGTCATTATTGACCAAAGACGTTACTATATGACTAAATGATCACTCAATCTGATGTAAATAAGTTTACTTGCTGCATCCGATATACACTAAGCTTTTCATTGCTCGAGTCTAATTCATTGAAAACACACAAAATTGAAAACTCAGTGAAGATTAGTTTTAGACCTATGCAAATCAACACGAACAATAGACTTCAACACCACGTGTAACTGTGATAGAGGACCTAAGGTAGGGGGGTTGGTTCTTTTATTAGAGAAACACACCACTTACCGCCATACGTAGCATTATGTCATATTGAGTTGTTGAGTCACCACACTTCAAGCATGCATCGTGCTAACTCCAGTAGATGGTTATCAAACTTAATTTGAGTAATTATTAAACAAATTACAGGATTAGCACCACTAGAACCTAGCGAACAATGGCCTTGTAATTTTCAGTAGACAACACATTCTATAGTAAGCAGCTTTGATTAATGAGAACGAAATCAGGCAATGGCATACATGCACTCTCTCCCCTGGACAGCATTGCAAGATTAGTCAGACCAGTTTCAAGTGTCCAACACTACCTCAAGACCATCCCGTGTCTTTAACCTCAGCACAGTCACCGATATGTGCAAAGGGGAACGAAGTGTGGGTAACAGGTTATTTAGAACTTAACGCACATAAAATTATAGGATACCTGTACACTTACCAATTCGCAGAACAAGGCCTCGATGTGCCCACCATGGATTGGAACATGTTTCCTCTAGCAACCACGATTCAGAAGATAGTTGAGCACTTTTCATTCCTCATATTTACTCTAGATGCATTAGGGGACAGCAACCGCGCTATTCCAAAAAGAAAGATTCAAGTGCTGACTATATGGAATTATGGACACAGTTCAGGCATTAACAACAATTTTTGTAACTATGGCAAGAAATGCCTCATTTCACGCTTCTTTATACTTAAAGCAAAATCTTAACTAACCTATATTAGCCACAACAACAAAATCCATTCTCTAAACGAGCCGCCTATATTCTTGCTTTGATCATTCAATCAATAACAGCAAAAGCAATCAAGATCCTTCGAATTCCTCCTTTGCCTGAAGTTTCTACAAGCTTGCCTACATCACAAAGGCCCAATTTATTCCAAAATTAATGCGTCAATAAGCACTACATTCATATGAATTTCGAACAAATCATATCTCTAACATGACAGCAGTAAATTTGAATTTATTCATTGAAAAACTGTACTTGCATCAAATAACTCAAAGAAAATTCGAACTTGCGTATGAATTCACATAAAAACGATCCATGACTAAAAATCTCCAATTGGACCTTGGACTTCCACGAATTCATCAGCGGAACTAGAAATCCTTCCCTTCATATCTTTTCACCAGGGCTCCCATCTCCTACATTAAGACTCTCAAACGGACCATTTAAGCAAGTTAATTTTTTCAAAACCCCATTTATCATAAATGACATCAATCAAATTCTAATTTGAATCAAACATGAAAAAGCAAATCCAGTCCTTACCTTTGAAGTAGTTCAAGGTGGTGGTTGTTCGTTCACTCTTGTACATGTCGCTGTAATCTCCGATAACCAATACACAGAGAAACTCCCCTTCAAATAATTAGAAATCGAAATCAAATTCACAACTGCCGAACAAAGCAAACTACTAACAAATCAACACCCAAACTTAAAGAATGAGACACCATCGATCTGTCGCCTGAACAAGTTTGGGCGTCTTTTGGGCCGCTTAGCGCGGGCCCCAGTACCCATGCTACAAAATACCTCTCAATCTCCTCCTAGAGACGACCCGGAAAACCTATTTCCTTCGTTTCTGGTAGCAGGCAAAACTTCTCACAACCGCCATTTACGCCCCGTTATAACTTCAACGGCGATTTAGACTCGTGATTACCGGGAAAGGTGGCTGTTTCCGTGTGAGGTGTTTACAAGGCTTCTGTCCTTAAATTCAGGGCTCTTTTTCGACCATTACTATTATTATTTTATGATTATCATCAATAGCGAAGAGAGGAGGATTACAAGTTCGTGGATGAAATCACTGAAATCTGTTGAATTGGCTTGGCGGAATCAAGCATGAGTTATCTCCCTTCATAGCAAGAATACCACCATCGTCGTTGTCGTTGTCAGTTGTCTTGTGTCATTAACGGATTTTGGTTCAGAAACTTGTTTCGGCGCGCGAGTTGCGTTTCTGCAACCCACTTGTGTTGAAACAGGGAAGATGCGAAATTTGGAAGCGGTGATTGGCGTGTAGATCTCTTGGTGTTGGAATTGGGACATGTGAATTTCGGATTTGTGGGTCGGTTATCGGGCATTGATGAAGATGAGTGTGCTCGCCGAGAGAGTCGGTGCGACCATGCGGAGGAGATGTCGAAATAGAGAGAGAATGGAATCGAGAGAGGAGAGCAGAGAGAGTATGGCTGTGTGTGTGTGAACTGGGGAATGAACCGGACCAAGTGAATTCTATTTGAGGACGCGACATGAGCCGGTGAGGTGAGACCAGTACCTGAAGCAGAGTTGTTTTAGCTTCATTTGTTCGATTCATAATTCCTCTTCGTCATCTCGTGTATGTTTCCGACTTTCAGTTTTGAGTCTAACGTCGTTTGGTGACGATAACACATAGGTTAGAGGCTTCGGGCACATTAGCCCAAAAACTTAAATTGGGCAAATTTTTCTTTTGGTTCAATGAACAATAATGTCACAAAATTCTATATATCTTAATATAACTTGTTTCTACCTTAAATGTTGACAACACGTTGCGTTTTAAAACAATTAAAAAACCGCTAATTACTCCAATATACCACCTATCTTCCTTCATCTCATCCGATAACATAACTTCCGTTTTTCTCTAAATTTTCCTGAATATTTCTCCATTGCCCTAGATCAATCAACTACTACTCTGTCAATTTTCAGTCTCTTATGTTGGTTTCTTCAATATTTGACTCGTTTATCAGAGATCGAGATTTCCAGTGGTATTATCTTTATGCTATGTTTTTTATTTGATTTTTTTGTGTGTTTTTGGTGTTGTTCGATTCTCTTTTTAAATCTAGGTTTTTGTTGGTATCGTTTACAGTTTTAATTTTTGTCGAATCATTGTCATTGTGTGTTGGTTCTGTTTTTCGGTTAGTGTTGGTTTTAAAGGTTTTTTTTTCTGATTTTTCCGTTTTTTTTTACCTTTTGGAAATGTTTTTGGCCTGTTTTGGATGTTTTTCGATTTAGTTTTTGGTTAACTGAATTTATAGAATGAATGTTATTGTTTGATTTGGAATTAAATAGCGACAAGATATTATGAGCCTCAGTTTTTGACGAAGAAAGCAACTTGCTACGTTCAATATTCAAAGTTCTAAAACAAAAAATGGCGTCAATTGTGTCATGTCCACCGGCGGTATCCAACATGCAGGGCTCTCTCCAATGCCCCCGTTTCAGCTTCCTGCAAGAGCCGAAACGTTTCGACAGTCCGAAAGAAGCTTGTGATTGGGAACGATTCGCATTTAATTGTATTTTTATTTGTACTTTGGTTGCATTGAATCAGTGGTTGATAATGAGCAGAGTCTATCTACTTGGGGCTGATTTTTGTTGTATGTTTATGTGAATTATGAATTGATTCTTTTTGTTTTGTTCTCTTGTTTGATAAGGCAGAGTGCCAAACCTACAATCTACGTATAGCGAGGAGCTTGCTATGTTGCGTTGATAAGCATTATAAGGAAACATGCATACATTTGGCCTCGTGCCGAATTATTTCTAACTAAGGTGGACATTTTCTATATCTTTTTTCAGTGCATTGATATTTAGTAGTGGCATATTGAACCTGTTAAATTGGTGGGTTCATTGATACATTTGCGATTTCTACTGATGCATCTTTAGAAGTTAGTATTGGCTACAGCGTATTGAGTGGTCTCACTTTCTGTTTGAGTTTGATGGGTCGATGTTATAGTGGTTCACATTTTGTTTCCTTGAGCTAATTTTTAACTCTCTGTTCATTATACATGTTTTTAAATTTTTGTACATCTGGTTAGGTGAAATTTGAGTTCTTGAATTCCTACATATTTGAACAATAATGAGTTATCAGATCGGTGATTTTTACAAAGATTATGAAGTAGTTAAATTTGGACACAGAAAGCGAAACATATAATTATGGGACTATGAGAGTGGATATTGCTTAGGCTCTATGTATTATATTTCTGTTAGTGGCCTCAATGCAATAATGATGTTGTACAATATAACATACTCCGTAATATGAGTATTATAGCAGTTTGAGTGACTGATGTTGATACAGTTATAGCATTCTCATTTATAGTACTTCTAGTAAGTTCCTACTGCTCTATCTAGCTATAGACCTGAATGCATTTTTAAAGAAATAATAACTACTCGTATTTTTGTATGGATTTATAAATTTGTTATAAGTCATGACAAATTGGATCGTAGATTCAAAGCAATGTGCATTTATATCGTACGCAACTTATTTTACTTCTCCGTTTGTTTATTAGAGGACTCAGTTTCTATTTTAAGAATTTGGAAAGTTGTCCCACTTTGATTTTTTTTCCCTTTCCAACATGGAATCCAATCACATTATCACTTAATGTCCATCTTACTTTCTACTTTTGGGGTCACAATCTCTTTCTCTTCTCATTTTCTATGTGGTCCCACATACTTTATTAATTACTAATCTACTCACCTATTATTACACCATATTTCCTCAAAAAACAAAACCCAAAATGGGTCATCTAAAACGAGGAAATAATGGTTTATCGTAAATCCGTTTCTATTTTAAAAGTGTAATTATTGTCCCACTTTGATTTTTTTCCCTTTTAAGAATGTGAATCACATAATTTGCATTTATGTTTCCCACTTTCTAATATTTGATTAACACGTTTTTTAATACATACCATAATAAGTACAAATTAATATTGTAATGATTTTTGTAAAAACCTTCAAATTATTTCTAGCACAAAGTTATTTTAAATAAATTCAAGTATGGTTACATTGCACAAATTTATGTTCATACATTTGAATGCATCATAAATAAATTAAATAATAAAATCATTAAACATTATTTAACGTATTATATTAAATTGTATTAAATTAAATCTCAAAACCAAATATGACATCACATTTTTTATCAAGATAAAATTAGATAGATTGATAAAATATTTAAAATTTAATTATCATTCATATTTATTTAAAATAACACTATTGTTATCTGTAACTAACCTTTAAAACACCAAACATTAAATATTATAAATAAAGAATATCCAATTAATTTGTAGTTAACGTTTTTGTACGGATACGATAGCAAAAGTCCTAAATAATAAAGATAAGTAACTTTATTAGATTAGTCTATGATATATGAGTTTTTTAAGTAAATAAATTATATTGAAGCTATCCCCACCTCTTCAAATTTCTCCTTCTCACTTTTCCTCCTAGCCCTCTTAATTATGATTGCAAAAAAAAAATAAGTATTGCTATAAACTAATAAATGTGCTTTGACAATTAACTACTACTCTTTAAACAACAACCTGAATTAGCTTATTTTTTTCTCCTAAATGCATTGAAAATGAACCTTCGTAATTTATTTATATCTACTACGTGTACGTACTTACTCATCTTCTTATGTACAACAAAAGATATTTATAAAAGAAAATTCATATTTGTGTGATTGTGTTAAATTTTACAATAACAAGTGATAATTAAATATTTTTTTGGAATATTCAAACTTTGATTGCTAAAAGTATGTAAATTCTCTAACATGAACTCCTTTTTATTTAGCTCCTATCATGAATTTGAAAATCATCATTATTTCACGTTTTACATGTGTTTTCCTTGAAAAAAATCTTCATGAAAAACAAGTTTTACAATTAAATTTAATGTAAAACCATGCATTGCACTGGAACTTGAACATCACAAACTCAGTGATTTTATATCTGTTACAACTTATAAGTTGTAACAATTATAGCATTAAAATATAAACAACAAAAATTACCYGTGCCTCGCACGGGCCAAATACTAGTTCTTGTTAAAAACTCACTAAAATTTGATCAAATTTATAGAAAAAATGGAAACTAATAATCTCACATTTTGGTGGTCTGCTCTCAATAATCCGACCTCAAAGTAATTATAGAATAATTTCAACTTTTAGGATGGTCTTCCCAAAATAATCCGAACTCTCATTTTCTTACATAGAACAAGCTAAAAATGGATCAACAAAAATAATAGTTCACATTATTTTGGGAAGACCACCCTCAAAGTTGAGATTATTCTGTAATTACTTTGAAGTCGGATTATTGATGAGAGCAGACCACCAAAAGGCGAGATTATTAATTTCCAATTTTCCAATTTATTAACGGGATTGCTAAACGTAACTTTACTTTACATAACGTAACCCTTTTTCACTAATTTGGAGGTTTAAAAAAGAAGTTTCATCTAGTTATTTTTCTTTTGCTCCCAACTTTATRTTATACCCTTCTCAAACTCGAATGATATTAAACTTTTAATACAAGATATTATTTCAACTTGAGACATGCAATTATATTTTATGGTTTTCTTCTTGAAAAATCAATTTTTTAGAATTTCATTAAACACATATGAAACAATTAATACTATTTCAATCCAATTACAAGAAACTGTGAGCCCAATTTCATACCAGCTTTATGAAATGAAGAAATCTATTTCACTCCAAGTCTCCAACTATATGAAGTAAAGCAATCCAATTTTAACTTTCAACCCAACACAAAATTTATGCATATACTTTGTAAGTTTATATGAATATATAGAACACATTAGATCAAAACTTTCCAATTTGTACATTTCTGTTGCTCTTCATTTTTTGCTGTCAAATTCATTGAATTTTTTGCTACGTCACCCCGACTAATGGTGCATCTTCAGATTTAATAATAATGCATGCATTACCATTCCAAATTCAATGATGTATTGTTTGCTCAACGTAGCTAAGTTGCTTAATTAGTGTATTAAAACATGCATGATTGGGATAATTGTTGGTTGATATAAAGTTTGCGAGTTGATCGAAGGACAAGGAGTTTCAGAGAGAAGATTGAATGGTTAATAAAATATCAGTTACATTATGGATATTAAGGTTGGTTACGCTAAGTAAAGTAGAGTTGCTTTTWKCAATCATGTTTATTAATTTAGCTTTCACATTTATATATAGCAAAATTTGTCAATAACTACCCACTTTTTGTCCAACTTTGAAAACAACTACCCACTTCTTTTAAAAAAAAAACAAATACCCACTTTTTATATGTTACTTTGTGAACCACGAMCCCTAGCTGATTTCAGGYCAAAAAAACCACCCAACACAACATGTGCCCCACTCCTTGTTGTTTTCCGGCCAAACCCCTCCCTTGAGAATCTGAAATGACCTTAATACCCTCATTTTATTTCTTATTTCTTTCTTCTTTCTCTCTTCTTTGTTATGCATTCTGATTTATGATTTCTGAATTCAATTCTTTCACTCTCTCTTTCTCTCTTCTATCATCTCTCGTCTCTCATCTCATCCTAAAAACAACTACCCACTTTTTATATGTTACTTTGTGAACCACGACCCCTAGCTGATTTCAAGTAAAAAAAAAACCACCCAACACAACATGTGCCCCACTCCTTGTCTGTTTTCCAGCCAAACCCCTCCCTTGAGAATCTGAAATGACCTTAATACCCTCATTTTATCTCTTTTTTCTTTCTTCTTTCTCTCTTCTTTGTTATGCATTCTGATTTCTGATTTCTGAATTCAATTCTTTCACTCTCTCTCTCTCTCTCTCTCTCTCTCTCTCTCTCTCTCTCTCTCTCTTCTATCATCTCTCATCTCTCATCTCATCCTCACTCATTCAAACTCAAATTTCACACTCAAATCTCACAATCACTAACAAAATTCACTCTCAAATTCACTAATCACTCAACTTTCTTCCTCTTTTTCTCACAAAAAATAGATTTTTCGAATTTATACACAATTTCCTAGGTTTATTTTCGATATTTTTGGGGGTTTCAGTGGGTGATTTGGTTCGAATTTAGTAGGTATTTTTTCTTCGAGATTTTAAAAATTTCTTGGGGTTAATTTTCTAGATTAATTGGTACAAAGTTATGGAGGTTTTGGGGAGAATTCAGTTCAAAATTTCTGGAGTTTTGGGTGCAATTGAGGTGCGTTTCTGGGAGCATTTTGCTCCAATTTTCTGGTTCACTTGAAGCTCGAATCTGGGCAGGTTTGAAGGCTCGAGCTTGGTGTTGTATTGATGTTGTTTTAGGCTCGATRTTGCTCGTTGTTGCGTGCTGTTGTTGCTGTTAGAGGGCAATTTTTTGGGGGATTTTGGCACGAAAATGGCAATGTACACAATTTTTCAATTTCTTCAATTTTAGTTTTAAATTTTCGTAATTTTAGGTTTTGATTCA
>SNQN01004679.1:38139-49907 GCA_008642245.1 Bassia scoparia | reverse complement strand
GTGTAAGCAATTTTCAAACCGAATGTTTATCGTTGTGAAATTGCTACTGGGTTCATGCGTGGTCATTATGCCTTTATCATAGAGTAACTGCGCCTCCAACTACTCTAATTTTAAGTTTCAGTTTGAAAGAATCAGTTCCCTATTAAGCTTAGTTTGCAGATGACTATAAATTAAAGGCTCAAAAGCCAGACAACTTAATTGTAGGGATCTTTCTCAGACCAACATTCTTCTCGCATGGTCAAGTTATATGTGGCTTTATACAAGTCGAATTCGTCAAAGTTAAGAGTGATGGTGAACGGTGCTCTACTCGATATATTGACAATTTTATCGAATATAGGTCTCCTTGAGGCTCTCCGTCGTGGCGGGTCATTACGTAGTCAATGCGCCTTTTTACTTTTGTGTAGTTCTAGATTGTTAGGATTTACATAACGTATTTAGCTGCTTCGGTTCTATGATGTGCGTCTTTATTCTGGATAAGTGTGAATATGCACGTACGTATGCTGTTTCTTGAGCGTGTCTATTACCACTTAACATGTGAGTTTTGGCATAAAACTGAGATATTAGCATATCTCTATAAGAATTAATCTATGTCCCAAGTTGGAAGTACTTGTACTGTGTTAATGTGTCCGTGATATTATGTAGTGTCGCAGTACCAATTTCGATTTTGCTTGGTCCTTATTAAGATTAAGCCAAATTCAGAGCGCTTATTGTGGGTAGCTTTGCATGTGTTGTGGTTGATGCTGTTTAGAAGATGCATGTCTAAATGAATAAATGCTGCTTGTAGCTGTTAGATAAGGAGTTTAACAACTAAATATACTTCCCCTTTTTTAGGTGGAGTATCGCTTAATATGTTAGTTTCCTTCTTTGTTTGTGCATTTGTAATAGAAACGTAATTGTAAGGGGTGAAGTATTTTAAGAGTAAATAATTAATTTAGTGTTTTATTGGAGCATAATATTCTGTGGCTAACAATTTCTTCATTAACATTTTGTTTACAATCAGAGATGCACCTATCCCCTTAAAAGTGCATTGGTGGTTAGTTTGTGGTCCTTAGTTGTATAATCATTGGACATTAGTGGTGTTTAGGCTTTTGATTGTAATTAGCTTTGTTTTGATTAGTTTGCGGCCGTTCTGTAGGTAGAGTGGTTTTGTAGGAGTTCTGTTGGATTAGACTCATGATATAAATTGCTTTTTTCACATCTATATATTCAAAGAACATATTAAAAAAACAATCTCAACATGTAAACACTTTGTTAGCCGGATCCTCTTATGTGATTCCTTGTTCATTTAAAATCTTTTATTCAGTTGATAGTCATGTTCTGCTATACCTTAGACTTTACATAAATATAGGCTGAAGCACTTTCTACTTCATATTACCTATATGTGTAAAAGAGAGTCTTTGTATTATATATATATATATATATATATACTATATATATTATATATATTAATAATATATAATATATATATATATATATATATATATGTACATTGCTTTTACTTATCATTAGATAATAACTTGCTTTGTAAAACTTAATTTTGACATTGTTAGGAATCTTTAGCAAATCATCTTTTCCTGACCTCTTATATTTACAATGAAAACATATTAGTAACTTTATATTTCTTACATGTGGATAAGAGTGCGTACGTTTATTGTGTTGTATTTCCCATATATTACACTTCTTGCATTTACCTGTTGGATAATAGTGTTTTGACATGTGTAAAAACATTTTAACACGTTCCAATGTGTCTTGATTTTTAAGGAAATTCTATAGGTGACCCCAGTTACTTTTTCTACATGGTAAGCTTTTGAAAAAATGAACACGGTAGACCCCAGTTTTTACTTTTTCTACATGTAAGCTTTTTGAAAAAAAAAAGTGCACGGAAATCTAATGGATAGACCCCAGTTTTTTAAACCAACTCCAAAAATTTTCAAAAAATCTTACCATGTAGAAACAGTAAAAACTGGGGTCTCCATAGAATTTCACCATTTTTAATTATACGATACTATCATATGTGATTTACACCTATTTTTTTCTTTCTTCCTCCTGTTTTTTCTTTTTTCAAGCGCTCGTGTATATACATTAAAGTGCTGTAGTGTCATTTCTTGTGCTTGCGTTTTTAAAACCTTAAGCAAGAGTAGATCTAATGGGCATATTTTCACGAACTTGGTCGATAAAGCTATGAGCCTGAATTACACTCCTTCTAGCCAAGCTTCAGAGGATCAAAAGGGTTCAAACGAAAAGTTAAGTCATAAAAAAAAGTGACATAAGGCAAACTCACCTAAGATGCCATATCAGAAGCTGCTATTGAGGGTATGGATTGAAGGCGATGATATTCTAATTATCTTTTAACTTGTTAGTCTAATAGTGTAATGTTTAATGCTCTTATTTACCTGTCAGAGTTTAGTATGTTTTTTAAAATTTTAATAGGTTCATAAAGATTATTTCCTCCTCTAAATGATCAATAAAATTGCTTGATGTGGATACAATAATTAAAACGTCTAAGTATAAAATGGAAATTATGTATAGTATGGATCTCAGCAATCATCTATTTGACATGAGTTATTTCTGTTTAAGTATCAAAGTATATTCTGTTTGGAACCTATAATGGATGCTTATTTGACCTTGCATTTTACATTACTTGTCACAAATATTATGTTATTCCATAGTCTCATGTACATATTCCTTGGGTCATGTAAGTCTTCCTGCTCTAGATTTAAATGAAATGCTAAGGTTGTTTGGTTGATAAATGGTCATGTCTGAATGAAATGCTAAGGTTGCTAGATTGAGCTTGAGTGCAAACTAAGCTTGTTACTGAATTGAAATTGAGGCATTTACTAATCGCTTAGTGTTTTTACACCTCTCACTATTTCTAATTGGTGAGATTCTCTCGTCTTGAAAAGCTTAATTTTTTTTCCCTTATTTTTTCTCTTTTTTTAAGATATAACTCTCAAATTGCTAGGTCCATCCTTGCYAGAGATTATGAGAATGCAATTAGTATATGTTATCTCRTATAAAAATCAAGTAATAGACTGTGATAAATGATTGACATCCATTTTGTTTTCTATKTATGCCCTATTTCTAATATAAGATTTAATTATAAATGGAGTATGCTTGCTTGTTTAGGCCTTATTTATTATTATAAGTTCTGATGTAGCATRTGTGCAGTGCCTTTCCTCTGATGCTATATGCAGTTGGTTAGGGGTTTAGTAGGTAGATTATGCTTGTGCAATATATAGTGTTTAAGCCTTTGAGAGGTTGGGTACACAAAATGATTAGCTTAACCTTGAACTCCTTCTAATTTCCTTTTTCTTTTGTAACATGAATGTTGTGTGAAAAGGGAAACACAATGAAAGGAACGATATTTGGGGATGACATTAACGCATTCAAGTATGGCATAGAGCTGAGCGCGGTAAAAGTTACGTGATTTCTAATATTAATGTCAAGCATGTGCCTGAGCAATACTGAGGTAGGGGTGCAGCATATCAACTGAACTTTAATGATCAAGTTAAGGTTRCGCGCCTTACCTTCACCYCGTCAAGTGATGAACCCCGCTASCGAAAGCTAATTGAGCTTCCRCGTAGTCAGGATGATGATGATGATCTAATAGGTTCGTTTTTTCATGTAAATGCTGTGAAATATTACTTATGTGATTTTTGTTATACTTTTTGATGTTGATTTTTTATACTTTTGTGTCAACGGTAGTTTATGTGTGTTAATGTTCTGATGATGGTCTATTTGTTAGTATATCACACGGGTTGTGAAGCAGCAATTCCGAAGGAAAGTGTTTGGACTCTTTCTTGTTTATGGAAGTCACTCTTGCTGCTTAAAAATCTTCTCGGGATAAATGCAAGGGGTAATCCACCAATGGACATCTTAGTAGAATAATGCTTCTAAATGCACTAGGTCCTACCACTTGTTTAATGGCAATTATTTTGATTAGTTTGAAAAAAAATTACTCAATCGTCGCTTTTTATATGAGGAGATCTCATCAAAACTAAGAAACTTATTTGAGTTCCCTGCTAAATTTTCTTATCTTGAGTTAATAATTGTTACAGTCTATGTTCTCTTGCCTATAATCTCCTGTCCCATGTGTTAGAGCAACGTTAAATTATCTAACTAACAGCTACACTGCTACAGTTGTTAAGCAATCTTGTAAGCACATAATCCCCATGGTCTCTGCTTAATAGACATGATGTTATGACTTACTTTGAAAATTTTTTTATTTGTAAAAAAGAGTTGAAAACCAAAATAATGAATCGAAATGTTTTAAGCCAATTGGTACTTGCTAAAATATACGAAAGTAATTGATAATGATGTCCTAACAAGAGCTTGATGTGGAGTATTCCTTTGCAGTATACCATGGGGTTTAGAAGGAATGCGGGGGGGGGGGGGTTGTGGGGATACAGGTTCTAAAATAAATAATAATTAAATAAAAATAAAATAAATTAAATAAACATAATTAAAAAATAAAAAATTTTATTTTGTCTTATATGAACAGGACGTAGATAATAGGATAATTATTGCTTGTTTGAGAATATATTCATGACGTGAGATATTATAAATAAAAATAAAAAAAATTACTCAGTTGTGCTTTTAATGTTTAACATGTGCTGGCTTCTCAAAAATTATATCTTCATGTTCACATATTTGTCATTCAACATATTGCAAACCTTTTTTGATTTGGCAAGGCAGCACCACCGCCGTGAAGTTAGTATCTGAGAGTGAATTTGCTACTAAGATCTCCCACTTTACAAGCCTGGCCTGAGGATTTATTAGTGGTTATTGGTGGTCACTAACTTGACCCAAGGTTTGGCTTATGCTTACGATTCAGTGACTTTTATTCTTTGAATCTTTATTACTTATTAATTACCAATATTTTGCCAATAATTATGACTTGATTTTCAGGTGGCGCGGAGTGGTCCAGGTGGGCATTATACAAAAGATCAGAATTAAACAAAGGTTAAGTTGCTAATCTTCGATCTGTAGTATATTTATTATACTGACAAAGGTGTACTTATTGATTTGTGTTGTGGGAAGGATTTTTCTTGCATTTATGATCTTGATAGTTGATTGTGTCCTGAATCAGTATGTTATATTTAAATCATGATGAAGTCGTGGATTTTGTAGGTCAATTCTTACCCAATCCCCCCCCCCTCGCCTCCGCTCCGCGCCCCAGCACCATCCATCCCACTCCGCTCCCCCACCTGCACCTCACACTTCCCTCTTGCATTGATTTTGGAGGGGCCAAATATATTGCTTTAATGTAATGGCTGTACCCTGAGTTTAAATTAATCGATGTGTTTGATCCTTGAATTGCTTGTGTTGCGTGTTTTTTAAAGATTATCCTCCTCTTGACCCACCCCGCCACCTCGAACATCGTTTGTACATGATTCCTATCGGAGAAAGGTTAATGAAGTTTTCACCCTCCGGCTCCTAGTATATACGAGTCCTGTGTCACTCCTGCACGGTGGGCCTTTATGTATGCTATACTCATTCTAAGTATTGTTTTTCCTGGGAAAATCCGCCACTCCAACCAGCTCCTGCGCCCTTGAGGCACGATTGGCGTCCCTGCCGGGACTGGCAAATCGATATCGTTGGCAGTCCTGAAAAGCACATTTCAAACTTAAGAAATAGTACGAAAGAGATTAGCTGGTTATAAAATAATGTAAAGTAATCCATATAACATATATTAATATTGTAAGGTAACATAAATCCAAGAAATTAACATCCCGCTCCACCTAAGCACCCTTTCAGTACGGAAAGGTTAATGATGCGCATGATCCTTAGGAAGCAGGTATTTGAGTTTTGGTTCTCATTCGATTGCTCATTAGCTAGTTTGATATGTGCAGGCTGAACAAACATCTGGACATACCAACATTACGCTGAAAGATGTATTCTACTATATAGGATGTAGTGGTTGTGGCCGTAAGGAGCCTAGTGGAAAAATTGGACATAAGTTTGTGTGTCTTGGTTGCAAGAGTGGTAYGGTTGTCGCCTCGGCACGGTAAATATAAATTAATGTTTTCTATTAAAGRATTGAGGTGTGATTATTATACGCGTTTAATATTCTGTCATGGGATGTGTATGTAGGGTGCTGATGAACCCTTATATCACTGATGGAACCGAAACTTTAAAAGTCACTGCATACTGTCAACAAACTGAACAAATTCTCGGCATGCTTGTTACTTGTAATTCAATCGTGTTGTTTATCTATTTTTTAGTTTAAAGCTTTATAAATTTTTATATCTCACAAAATTCATTTGCTGTGTGGGTAATGATTTCCAGGAAAATTCATATGCTCTTGCAAGAAAGTTGGAACAKGTWAATGGTAGAGAATACRTGTTGCGTATTGCCCCTACAAGCAAGCTGGCTCTGAATAATATTCTYTTCTAGCGTGTTCGTGATGTTGACTAAGACAATCCTATTCAAGAGGGGTCCACTTCGGCACAGGCCTCAATAAAACTTGATTTGGCAGCAGATGATGCATCCCTTAATTGGTCCGACGTGTAAAATTATGATATTATGTTACATGAGTTTTTGCCTTGCGTATTACCTGTGAAAATTTAAACTTATTKCTCCATGGATTGTTTAGGTTGAACACTGATGTATCGGCTATTGAAAGCTGGTGTAGCAAGGCTACTGCGTCGGACGCTACAAACAGGATTGTTACTCTGATAGAAGAAGTAATGGCTAAACAGGTTGGTTTGGTGCTTGGTCTTCAAACTTATGTTAGCGAAGGATCCTTCGTGTTAAATACTAATTGTATTAACTGATTTGGCAACTATGAATGCACAGGCGACCTCTCCTCAAGATGATGGGACCTTTTGGGTTCGAGCAAAAATAACGAGCATGCGTGAGCAAGATGTTCATTGTTACATTGGCTGCAGCATATGTGGTTGTAAGGTCACTGGMAATGTTGGGGATAAAATCGAGTGTGTCAATTGCAAGAACAAGCCTGCAATTACAACAGAGCGGTATGTTATACATAATATTGCTATATATATAGTTATTTGTAATCTTTTTTGTCTCGTTTTGATTTTGAATGCAGGTTGTTGCTCACTGCACAAATGTCTGACAAGTCTGGAACATTGGATATTGTTGCTTTCACCGAAGAAGTGGAGCTTATATTCGGAATGAAGGTCGATCAGATTGTTGCATTGAAATTGGATGTAAGTATTCTGGTGCACATAAAACTATTGCAATACATGTTAATTAACATACATATAATCCACGACATTTGATGCATGCCTCTTACTTATTTAGATCTTAGCAGCATACTTCCTCATTTTTCCTCACTCTCAAAGGCAGAGCAAAATCCTCATTAACATATATATAATCCACGCTAGATAGATATTTCATTCTTCCTCACTCTCAAAATCTATTTGATAATTATTGTTCTTTAATTTCCCTCCTTTTTTGTTAATTCATTTTTCATTTCTACTCTTTTTTTATCACACAAAATGGCCACTGAAGTAAATATTTTTCATCTCCTAGAACTTTTCTAATTTCATTAAACTTCTTAGATTTTTGTTACATGTTTGTTAGTTTGATTTGAATCTTCTTGCATTGTTTGCATGGATWCCCGCTKTTGGGGGATTCTACGTGTTTCGATATAGCTTGATTATTACTCRGAATTTCGAAGAAGATTAGATACAATAATACTTCATATTCTACATGATTTGATCTTAAGAGTACATGGTTCAGACTGTGTTAATGATCAGCTGATCTGTATAATACAGACCAGGCTGGAGGCTTGTTTTTCGTTCTGACGAAAGGGATTCGTGATGATCGGCTTTGTTATGCTTGATCACCAAACACATAAATTAGACCACATGAGTTAGATGGGTTAGATCATGATACGTGAATACATGAGTTTCTATTTACATCAGCCCTAAATATAACATACCATAACATAAAAAACTATAAAAGCATATATATAGCTAGGCTTGCGTGAATAAAGATCAATACTTTCTAAATCCTAAGCCAGGATTAACTTATATGTTTAATTTCACAATAAAATACCAAAATCAAAAGTTTTTTATCCAAAGCTTTGTCTTTCTTTAAATCAAATTTCAAACGATCAACCCATATAGTTGGAAAGTTGAAGTATGAGCTTTTTTTAAAATAAATTTCAGTGTATTATTTTTTAGAAGATCTTTCATTTGTTCACTGCAGAGCCAGACTGGTTCGCTTGCTGAAAAGTTGGAGCAACTTACGACCAAGGAAATGCTACTATTGATAGCGTTGAAGAAGAGTAAGTCCAAAGACGATGAGCTCAAGTGGGTCGTTCGTTTGGTCGAGGTGCCACCGGAGGATGAGTAGCTGCTCTTTTGATGATTAAATACAGCAACTCTTATGTCCATGGTTATTTATCTTTGTCAGTATCTATCACGCTAGATGTTATATAATATGTAATGTGTTTTGTGTCTCTTAGACTCGTTCGGTCAGGTATTGCCGTTTGGATGGTACCTTTACCTAATTAGTTATCTCTTGGAGCTTTAAAACTTGAGTAAATGAGTTTTTGTGGATGCAGTGATGTCCAAAATATTCGCGTCTTTATGAATTAATGATGATGATCCTTACTCTTTAATTGAGTCGGTGCATTTCCTATTGTGCTATACGTGATTAGTATTGGAGTATTGCAGCTGATATATATATAGCTTAAACTTTTGGATTGCTTATTTTCGTCACATCTTTAAATTATGATGATCAGTTTGCTTTGATCCGTTAGTAATATGTTAGCAAATCATCCGCAGTAAAGAATGATTAGAAAGTTTGTTTTATGTACGGACCACATCACAATAAAAGTTCTCTTTATAGCAGGCTTAATTACTTAGTCCTAATTAGTAGAATCATAAACATGAATCCTCTTGCCTTTTAAGCACCTTGTCCTCTATATTTACGCAATCAAACACACAATCTAATTAATGATAGTAGTTATCTGCTTCTGTTATAGTTACAACAATATAGTCAAAGATTTTTGCTTTACATGCTCCAAATATATATATACTTAACTCAATACATCTTGTCAAACATTTTTTTAAAATTCGAATAACGCAGCTGGAAAATATAACACGGTTTGAATATGATGTGCGTGTATCAAATTTTGGAATATACATCGCAATTTACTCTCTGTAAAAGTATAATAAAAAACAATATATTTCCTGAACATTTAAGATAAATTAATTTACAATTAAGTAAAATACATTATGTCAATCAAAAATGATACTAAATTTTATGGCGTTTACTTATGGACTAAATTGTGCCAAATTAGATAATAAAAATATATTAAAAAACAATATGTTTCTTAAACATATGAGATAAACTAATTCACAATTAAGTATATTACATTATGTCAAGCAATAAATAATATTAAACCTTATGGAGTTTAATTTTGGACTAAATTGTGCCAAATTAGATAGTAAAAATAGAGTAATTATGTGTGCGTTAAAATTTAAAACGTTAAATATGCAATTAATAATATCTTCATCACAAGTAAGCATGTGATTTTCAAAAAGGCGTTCCAAAGCCTGGACAGAAAAGAAAAGAAAAAATATCTCAATTGTAATACCAGCTATAAGATCAAACAAATAAATAAGACTTCTATTCAAAGCTATCAACATCTATCAAAGCTATTCATAAGACGTATATCTCCTCATCACCTAAAAGCTTATCACCTTATCACTCCATTCAAAGCTATCAACATCTCAATTCTTCTACACGCTTATAATGGCTGATAAGAAGTTGAAGCTTGCAAGTGAGAAAAGAGTTGTTGATCCTCCGACTTCAAGCAACAAAAAGAAGAGAATTGCTCGTGAACCCGCAAGGACCTACTGCTTGAGATCTAGATGCATAAGCACCATGTATCAGCTACCGAAATTGGAGGGCAGCGATGTTGATCCTGACTATAAGGAATTCCTTCAAGTTTACCTACCTACTCACATCGACAACTTCCCGGATATCAAGCAAGGTAAATCTCACATCACTTCTTCGTCATTAATTTTGGCTGTTTTTAAAGATTTTAGGTTATTTCTTAATTTTGTTGTAAATTTTTGGATTGATTCACGGTTTGTTAATTTCCCTATTTTTTTAGCATGTCGCATGAGTTGGGTTTAATTTATTACTCGATTTTTGGGTCTATATTTGGGGTTTTGTCGATTTATAAATTAATTTGAGGTTTGATGTTGATTCCGTGTTCATCGCTTTTTCCCCCTTTTTAACAAGTCACTACAAGAAAAAGTCAGTTTAGCGACCGCCATTAGCGACCGCCTTTTTGCTAAAAGCGGTCGCAATTTCACTTTAGCGACCGACGGAGACCAAAATTTTGGTAGTCGCTAAACCTTGGTCGCAAATTCATTTTAGCGACTGAATGGTCAGCACATTCCTTTATTGTTGAGGTAGTAGTTGTGTTGGAAAATATGAATTTTAGAAATTTATATTTTTTGGCTACAAATATTTTAAATTTGATTTTAATTAATATGTGTTTTGTGATTGTATGTGTATTGATTTAGGGAGGATAGATTGGATTGCTTGGAGTTTTAGAGTTTGAGTAAATTTGGAATCAATCAAACTTCTCAAATTTGGGGGTTATTCTGGTATTCATTTTTAGCACTCAATCACTTGTTACAGGAAGTAAATTCCTTCCCTACTATTGTTTTCAAATGATCAATTTTAGTCGAATTTTTTTTGGTAGGATGAATAAATAAATTTTGATACAAAATTGTCTGCTTTATTTAATTAAAAAAAAAGATAAATAGCCTTCCTTTCTTAGTAATATCATTATCAAAATTTTATATGTTTTTTAACCAAAAGAAATTTATTCGTCATCATAATCTCGGAAGCAAAAATTTGTATTCCCTCGTCGTTTTCCTGAGCTCTTGCCTGTTTTGTTTGTGGTTAGGAATCAAAACTCTAGCCCATATATTGATCTTGGAGAATGGAGGTTGATAAAGAAAAATGGCAATTGATAATAAGTAAGAGTAATTGAAAAATTAATATTAATAGAGGGGTGATGAAACGGAATCCAWGATAACAGAGGAGGTTGAGGGGTTGTCATTTAAGATATGCATGTGATTTTGGCACATATGTTAAATCAATGTAGTTTCTCTGAAAAATAATAGTTGAAGGTACTGCCTTTTGTTATTTTATATCGATTGTACATTCCTTAGATTAAAATTTTCGTTCTTTCTAATGTGACAAAATATGCTCTTAAATTGATCAACTCTATTTTTCCTCATCTTTGCATAATTGGACCACTTTTGTGAGTCTTATCAATCAAAATATGCAAAATGATGAAGGCAAAGAGATCGAGTAGCAAATTTTAGCTAATTGATCGATCTTTTATATGAGTAAACCGCTCTTAAGCTATGTATGAACTTGACCTAGAACATGTGTGTGACAATTTTCACCAGTTTGAAAATTCGGTATTTGAGGGGATTCGAGAATAGTTAAATATTAATTCATTTGAAGGATTATTATGTTACTTAAGTTCAATTATTCGCGTACATGTTCATATTTGTTATATTGCGTTGAGCTTTTAATTCATTTGAAAGATTATAATGTTGCTCGATTGTTCAGATACATGGCTGCTGCTAACACATTCTCTTRGGTTATTGTTTTGATTTCAAAATAGATCTAGATCATACCGACTACTGCTGCTCAAGTAAGCTCAAGTGGGTTGTGCGTCCAGACGAGGTTACGCCGGAGAACGAGTAGCTGCTCCACTTGTAGTTGACTCTAATAGTTGTTATGTTCATAATTGTTTA